>PVJS01025189.1:0-28068 GCA_004027185.1 Glis glis
GAAGAAGAAGAAGAAGAAGAAGAAGAAGAAGAAGAAGAAGAAGAAGAAGAAGAAAGAGAGGGGAAAGGAGAGGGGAAAGAGGAGAAGATAACCATACACAGTTATCCCCACTCTCTGTGCTTCCTTCTTCTAAATGAGATCAGCTGGCAGACTGCCTTTAAAACAGGAAAACCCTAGATGATATTTACCAAGCCATCATAAGACATAACATACAACTTCCAGATGTCCCTCGTATTGGCAAACGGAACTGTTGAAAACACTTGAAAGATAAAAAACTGAAGGAATTTAGTCATTCTTTTTCCAAATTGGCAACGCAAATTGAGAAGATGACATTATGAGACCAATTCAAACATGGGACAGAGGAATCTATTAAAATATGGCACTTAATCCTTTGGAAGCCCGTTACAAGCGGAAGTCTTTGTGGAGAGAGACTCTCCCCTCCAATATAATGAATGCTCATGCTCCCCATTGCAATGTGACTCCTATGAGAAGAAACACAGACTCGTCACACACCTGGAGACAGCCTGACATGAGAGGAGAGCAGATGGACAAAGTCGCTAAGCACGTCCCATCTCTAGCTCTGCAGTCATTCTTGGGGGAGAAAAGGGAGACACACAGTCCTTGCCATGAAAGGGTTTATAGGTAGATGCGTAAACGTATAGACGAGATAAAGAATTACAGAATCTTCATAGAAATTGGATTAAAATACAGCAGGTGAGCTGGGCATGGTGGTGCATGCCTATAAACCCCAGTACTTGGGAGCCTGAGACAAGAGAATTCCAAGTTCAAGACCAGCCTCAGCAACTTAGCAAGACTCTCAGCAACTTAGCAAGACCCTGTTTCAAAATAAAAACATAGAAAGGGCTGGAGGTAGAATGCTCAGAGGTAGAATGCCCCTGGCTTCAATCCCCAATACCAAATATATATATATATATATAGTGCACTGAAACAAAAAGGGTCAATTCCACTAGCGGTGGGAGAAGGGAATGCTTAAATACCTTATCTTGAGATGAATCTCTAAGGATGGGCGGGCCCTCAGAAGCTTGCTCCTCAAGGATCAAGGATCAGCAGCATCACATAGGAGCTTGCTAGAAATGCACACTTCAGGTCCCACTCTTAGCCAGGATTTACTTTTTCTTTTTAACAAGATCTCCATAAGATTCATGGGCATAAATCTTTGAGAAGTGCTAGTCTAAAGCAGTTTCACAGGAGTGTTGGGGGCAGGAAGCTGGTTTCAGTAGGTTGATTAAATGAAATTAGACATCAAGACAGTAGTGTAAGCTGGGCAGGCATGGTGGCGTGTGCCTGTAATCCCAGTACTTGGGAGGCTGAGACAGGAGAATCACAGGTTCGAGGACAGCCTCAGCAATGTAGCCAGACTCTCAGCAATCTGGTGAGACCCTGTTTCAAAACAAAAATAAATAAATAAGAATACAGCTGAGGGTGTAGCTTAGAGGTAGAATGCCCCTGGGTTCAATCCCCACAAAAAGAGAGAGAGTTAAAAAAGTGGGAGCATTTTAAACATTGAGAAATTTCAAACAGAAATCCAGACCTGCTTCCTTGGGGAAAAAAATCAGGAGTTTGGGTCAAACCACATTCCCATATATCAGCAAAGAAGAGCAGAGACTGTCAGCTTCAGACAAAGGTGAGCCCATGATTACCTTATGTGCATTCTCTTTGTCCATTATCATTACAACCTCTCCAGTCCCCAGTAGGCTCTGACCCTCGGAACTGAGTCAGTTTTCTATAAAGCAGAGTGTGCTTTATAGAAACTTCAGTTGAAGAGAGAAATGGCACAGCAGCTCAAGTGGAATACAGACCTGATGAGATAATTCTTTAGGTATATTTTCAGCTATGAAGGAAATGCCAATAGAAAGAGAGTGCGAGTCTAAGAAAAAGGGATACAGATCATGATTCTGAAAAAAAAAAAAAAGATCCTATCGAGAGTTCAGAAGAGCTTAGCCTCCTATCCCTTCCTGTGACACAGGATGAAAGAGGTGAAGTAGGTTCAATATAGACCATTTTTCAGGTTCCTACAGGAAGCCGAGAGGAGTTTCTGCCCGAGAGCACCGCGATTGTCCGTGGAGTTAGAGGCAAGCTCATCTGTCATCATGAGCGCCACAGATCATCAGGAGATGGAGTCATTTGGGAAATTCAGACGAAGGGTGAATATTTACAACAGCAAGCCACAGAGGGGTGACAGGGAGAAGAAGTCACCAAAGCATCAGGTGGATTGTGGGGTGATGCTGGGAGCCCTGCGGAGGCTGGGGAGCAGAGCAGAGGAGCAGGAAGCTCCATAACAGGATGAGGAACTGGGGTTCTTCCGGATGAGCACCACAGGAATGAGGAGTGGGTGTTGAGATGGGCCTGAGTGTACAGGGGAAATACAAAGATGAGATGCTGAGGGCGTTGATAAGAGTCGTGAGCCACCCTGAGGTCCTGGAAAAACTGCAAGTGAGGGGAATTTCAGCAAGTGATGATAACCTCAGAGAAGAAAGAGGGACTAAGGAGCATGAGGTTCCGGTGACTCAAGAAGTAAGGGCCAGCCATGGTGGTGCACACCTGCAATCCCAGTACCTGGGAGGCTGAGACAGGATGATTGCAGGTTCAAGGACGGTCTCAGGAATTTAGCAAGACTCTCAGCAGCCTAGCAAGGCTCTGTTTCAAAACAGAAAATAAAAAGGGCTGGGGATGTTGCCTGGAGGTAGAATGCCCCTGGGTTCAATCCCCAGTACTGCAAAAAAAAAAAAAAAAAAAGGAGGAGGAGGAAGGAGGGATTCAAAGAGTTAATGAGTAGTCACAGAGCCAGGTCTTGAACTTAATGATGTCTGACTCCAAAACCTACTCTTTCTGCTATAACCCACCATCTCTGTGACTTACACAACACAAGGATAAATCTCTTTTCTGAAGCGGCACAGGTGGAGTCTGTTTGCCCCGGACTCCCTCTGGGAATCGCTAGAAGTCACCCGGTAGGTGGTTGAAGAGGCAGGGGACTTTCACTTTTTCTGTCTCCTCTGCTTCCCCTTGATTCCCTATTTCCTCGTGTCAGCTGTTTTTATGTTCTATTAAAGTCTTCAAAGTAAGATGAGAGCAGGAATATTTATGAATCATCATCTCTAAACCTACCAGTTCGAAAGAGGACAAAGAAACAACTGTTTATACAAGATCCATGTGTTGTGAGACCAAACTGTCAACACGGATATTTCTGGCTTCAAATGACCACGCTCCTAATTATAAAAGGCTCTGAGGGTACATCATGCAGATCCATTAAACTATCGTGATAATAATAACCATTATTTTTACTCTTAACACCAAAACATTTGAGACTTCTGCATGTAGATACCAAGAATACAATGTGAATAGTTGACCCACTGAAAATCAAACAATAAGTGATTTTAAATATATACTTAATCTCACTTTCTATTACTGATTACTATTGTCATTAAAATTAACATTTGTGTTTTATGGTGCTTTTTATTTTCAAATGACTTGTTCACACTTTATTTTACTCTATTCAGTTGACATAAGTGATTATCCAATGTCACCACTCTATATTATTTAATTGTCTAACAATTAAAAATATATACTAAGTGCAGACTTGGCAAGAACGTCATCTTAGGTGTGGAATAGCTTTGAAGTGGTATTAAAGCAAAATTCTCAGTAAGTGTGGAGTTCTTAAACTCTCCTCTAGCAGTTGAGGAAAAATGTCTAACCAATGTGGGCAAAATGAGTTAAATAGAAAGAAAAGATTAAGCAAGGGGAAATTCATTCCTTCTTCCCAGGAAGTGTGTTTTCCTACCTAAATTTGGGGAAAAAAGGGAGAGGAAGGAATTCCATAACACATTCCTGCTACAACAAGAGGCAATCACAGTATCAGGTGTGCATTAGACACTTCTGTATTTATAATCAAAAGGAATAAAAATAGCCATTTTGTTATACTACTGGTTTTTTTTTTTTAGTAGAGTAAGACCTATCATTGAATTTTTTTAATTTTATTTTTTGGTACTGAGGATTGTACCCAGGGGCATTCTACCTCCAAGATACACCACTAGCCCTTTTTTTAATGTTTTTTATTTCAAAACAGGATCTTGCTAAATTGCTGAGGCTGGCTTTGAACCCTTGATCCTCCTGCCTCAACCTCCCAAGCACTGGAATTATAGGCGTGTGCCACCACACCTGGCTCTATCATTAAATTTTAATTACAAACTTTGTGTAGTTGCAGAAAAACAGAGCAGGGTGTGCTGTAATTATTATAACCACTTTGATGCAAAAATGCTTAATTTGATAAAGGCCAATATGGAATGATTGAAATACATGTTAGCAAGGGATGTTTAATCAAAAGGGTGTAAAGGGAGACCTGGTCCACCCACTGTTTCCTCAGCCACCTGAAAACTTTTCATTCACAACCTTGTGAGAAGTCAGCATAAAACCAACACTCTATCTTGGGCATTCTGGAACATGAAAGGGCTTAGTGCATTTCTATTCCTTCTGGAATAAATGTAGATTGAATGAATGACTGGATTAGCCTAAGTTCAAGTATTCTCATATTATCTGCTTACAAAATATACAGTTTATTAGAATGTATTTAGTTCTTTTCAGTTAATCCTTTCACTGTTTTACTGTGGGCTGAATTTTTTTTTTCCATGTTTGTGTGGTACTTGGGACTGAACCCACCGGCATTCTACCTCTGAGCTACACCCCCAACCCTATTTTTTATTTTTATTTTGGAACAGGGTCTCATTATGTTGCTGAGGCTGTCCTTAAACCTGAGATCCTCCTGCCTCAGCCTCCCAAGTACTCAGATTACTGGTGTGTGCCACTGCGTCCCACATCTGTGTACTGAATTTTAGAGAATTTCTTTAAGTATTCATTAGAAATAATTTTATGGACAATATTTTATATTATTCTCACTTTTCTGTATTTTTAAAAATTGAACCAAGTGATTTATATTGACATCCTCGACCCTTCCCTTGGTATCTATCAAATAAGAAAATGCCTTTGTAATGTTGACTGATAAGCAACCCAATTTTGATTAGGACAAGCCACCTTCTATCCAACACTCTATGCTAAGTACTATAAAGTTAAAATAGGCTTACAATACATTTCCTGCATTCATAGAATTTACAGTGTGATAGTCACATTTGCAATGTGAATTTACAGTGAATATAGAATGCTTCTATGAACAAGGGAGCAGAAGGACTGGGCTTCTGCTCACCACTCCAACCTTTTCACTCTATCATTCTATCCAGACTCCAGGAAGGTTGCGCTACGTCAAGTCTCCATGACTCGTGTGCTGTACACTCTGCCAGGCATATACCTTACTTACTTCTCCACAGACACTTTTACCCTGCCCAGTTGTAACACCTCTGACTACAGGTGTTATCTTGTCAATGAAGCTATTTTTTAACTGTAATGAGATAAATGACTAATCTGCCTTCTCTTCCTCCATCGCACCCTAGACTGGCTTCTGTCACACGCCCAGAGTTTATAGACTTACACCTTCAGAATCTGGGCAAGGAATAGAAATGAGGGCAGCAGTGAGGGTAAAAACAGTAAAGAGGGATTATATTATAGGGGATTGGAGGAAGTTTGCTCAAATTAGGTATAGTCGGCTCTATGTATCAATGGGAGATTGGTTCTAGGACTCCTCACAGACACCAAAATTCAAGGATGCTCAAGTACTTTATATAAAATAGCATGATGTAGTTGGGCATGGTGGTGCACACCTATAATCCGAGTACTTGGGAGGCTGAGTCAGGAAGATTGCAGGTTCATGGCCAGCCTCAGCTACTTAGTGAGGCCCTCTGCAATTTAGGGAGACTCTGTTTCAAAATAAAAAATAAAATAAGACTGGGGTGTAGATCAGAAGTAGAATGCCCCTGGGTTCAATCCCCAGTACCACACACACACACACACACACACACACACAAAATGGCATGTTATTTGCATACAACCCACACACACCCTTCCTAGTGTGTGTGTGTGTGTGTGTGTGTGTGTGTGTGTGTGTGTGTATGTGTAGTGCTGGGGGTTGAACCCAGAGGCATTCTACCTCCAAGCTACAACCCCAGCCCTATTTTATTTTTTTATTTAGAAATAGAGTCTCACTAAGTTGCTGAATGTCTCGCTAAGTTGCTGAAGCTGGTTTCAAATCTGCGATCCTCCTGCCTCAGTCTCCCAAGTACTGGGATTACAGGTGTGCACCATCATCCCCGTCTCATCCCATATACATTAAATCACCTGTATGTAAATAGTTGTTATACTATATTGTTCATGGAATAGTGACAAGAAATCAGTCTGTAGATAACCAGTACAGGCAAAATTTTTGCAAATATTTCTGATTCCTCTATCTATGTACAAATAAATGAATGGATGGATGGATAATTAAAAAAAGGAAAGACTTAAAATATGCTGAGATGTTCATCATAAGAGCTGTATATAAAGATGGGAGTTATAAGTGGCCAGATTCCTCTTTGTAAGAGTGGGGGTAGCATATTCAACACAACCACTTCTTGGAAACCTAACAGAGGTGTAAAAGGGTCTGATTCCCTAGTTTCCTAAAAGTCACTCCCAGCCCTTCCCCAGGAACTTTGTGAAAAGGAAGAGACAATATTCATACATTTGTTTCTCTGCCAGCATTGTTTTCTTATCTCGATGTTGACCATTGTTAATAGTTTCTTCTTTCTCATAGAGTTCCATGTCCTTTCCTCATTCAAAGGAAGGAGTTTTTTTAAGTTATACTTTCTTATGATACGGTATAAGATACCTCAGACACTCAGAAACTAAACTACCATTGTAGACCTCAAGGAAAACAGCATTTCTTCCTACTTTCTGTACACTTCAGTTGAAATTAAATAGATCAGGGAGGCTGAGACAGGAGGATTGCAGGCTCAAGGTCAGCCTCAATAACTTAGCGAGGCTCTCAGCAACTTAGCAAGACCCTGTTTCAAAATAAAAAATAAAATAGGGCTGGGGGTATAGCTTGGAGGTAGAATGCCCCTGGGTTCAATTCCCAGTACCACATACTCAGAATTATATGGGTCAGATGACTAGAATCACTCCTTTCAAAAATGCCAGATTCACCTGTTTCTAATACTCTAGTTCATTCACACACAATAATAGTGTTTAGCGACAGAATACAAGCAAATGTTGGAAAATAGTACTATGTTTAATAACAATTACAAAACTGAAAAATACTAATTTCTAAGAGCCCTTCACTTTATTCCCCTCCCCAACGAAGAATCAGGTACAGAAAAGGTAAATAGGTGATAATTAGGGCTATACTTATTGACCAGATTTATTTCCATGAGTTGAATTTAAATGTACTTAGATATCACACATATACTTCATTTTGCCATGATTCCACTAAGATTTATTGTCTTCCACACAAATGCTTTCAAGCATTTATATATTGTGATTTTAGGCCCTGAAGTCATTTGATTTAGAAATGCCTAGACGAAAGAATAAGAGTGAGCTTTGTATCTACTAAAGAGCTGAATCTCAGATTCACACATTAGCTGCATCAGAATTGGCAACCAAGTAAACTCTTTGAACCTCAGTTTTTTTTCATCTGTGAAATGGGCAAACTATTTTATTTCACAGGGCTTCTTTGAGGACAAAAGGAGTAAATGTTTATAAAGCACCTGAGACACAAGACATACTAAAAGGTCACCATTAATACATCATCTTGGAACTTGAAAGCATTATGTTAAGTAGAATAAGCCAGACTCAGAAAGTCAAGGGTCGTTTGTTTTCTCTCAGATATGGAAGCTAGAGAGAAAAAAGGAAAAAAAAAAACAGGGTGGGGGGAAAATCTCATGAAAATAGAAAAGATCAGTAGAATAGAGGAAGGGGACTGGGGGAAGGAGGAGAGGAGGGAAAGGGGGCAGGTACTGGGGAATTAAATTGACCAAATTATGTTATGTGCATGTACAAATATATAACAATGAATCCCACTATTATGTATAATTATAATGCGCCAATAAAATTAATTTAAAAAATACACTATCTTAATTTGTATTCCCCATAGAGCAGAGCCCAAAGCAAAATTGTGGAGTATATTGGGGAGTGACCCCAGAAAGTAGGAGGGAGAAAAAGGTGTGGAGAACAAGGAAGGAGGGACAAATTACTGTGCTGTCCAGCACTATAGGCAAATGGTGCTCAATTTCCTGGGACCTCCTGAGGACATTCATGAAATGCATCTCAGAACTGCCCACCTGGGGTACAAAAGAGGGAAGTATTTATCCATAGGTTCCTGTCCCCCATTATTCATGGATATCCCTACAGGCATTAGCCTAGCCACACTGCCATTTTGCAAAATGTGAAGGCTGAGCTGTTGTTCTCCTCCTTGATATCAAAGGATAAGTAGGGAAGGAAGAAAGAGGTTATATAATACGGGCCCAAAGCAAGACATTAACAGGTTGTTCCGACATGAAACCAATCAAAGCTTACCTGGACCCCGTTCCCACAGGTGTGCCTGAAGTTGGAAGTGGGGCCAAGGTACACAAAATTATAATCATGATTATGGATAATTTACCATACAGGTTCCCCAGCGTGCCCCTATTTCACTAGAAGAGCTTTGATATGGCTGATGACAAAGAGTACTATAATCAAAAGGAAGAAAAGACTCATATCCAGCATACACAGTTTCTGCATCCACTAAAGTTTTGCTACTTAAAATATGCTGCATTTTAGCCAGGCATGGTGGCACATGCCTGTAATCCCAGTACTTGGGAGGCTAAGACAGGAGGATCACAGGTTCAAGACCAGCCTCAGCAACTTAGCAAGGCCCTCTGTAACTCAGTAAGACCGTTTCAAAATTTTTTAAAAATTAATAAAATAGGGCTGGGGATGTAGCCCAAAGGCATTAATTCCCCCTGGGTTCAATTCCCAGTACCCCACACACACAAAAAAAAAATGCTACATTTTGTGCCTAATTTTTTTCGGGCCCCAGATTTTTTATATTTATGATTATTTTCTGAGTGATACTTGATGAGAACCCATGTTCCCATCTCCTTTGTAAACACATCAATGAATTCACTTTTATTACTTTTCTAGATCCTTCATATGATAGCAAAATTTAAGGGACAATTCGACCCCAAAGTGGAAATGTCCATCTTGCTTTCTAGTCTCCTATTCTTCCTCTATCTTTATGTATTTCCCTCCCAACTCCTTTCTCTTTCTAGCCCTGCAGAGTAGTTCCTTTTCATAAATTGCCCCATTAATCCATTCCCTGAGAAATTAGGTTTGAGCATGAATTGATAGCTTTCCAGCAGATAATATAGTGCCTTAGAGTTAGTTCTTTAAACATAAAAATTATAATCTTATAAAAGCAGAGCACAAGTTAAGATTTGTAGACTTGTTTTCTCAACTCACAGGCTTGCTCTAAATGCAGGAAATTCTTAAATTATGCCTGGATTAAGGACAAAAGAAAATCCCATGGAGAAATAAAATAGGGACTAACATGTTCACATCTGGCTGCTGCCCCCCTTCAGGATTTCTACTCCTGGTGAAGAGATATAGGCAGTTCATAACTGGACTAGGAAGATTTCTTGGATGAGATTCTCAGTCTTTGCTGGAAAATGACATTACCAGATGTCTCCCTTCTTCTCCCATATGCCCTAAATAGATCAGAGCTTTAATATAAATAAAAAGGCAAGAGGTAGGAAGGAAGGAAATGTCTTTCAACCCTGCTGGGAAACAGGCCCATCAACAATCTTGATGGAATAAACCAGTGATTTCTCTTAATAAACTGACACCTAGCCTTCTAGAAACAATTTAGAAGCAAAAGGCAAAGTCAGGTCCATTTTTCTTTCGAAGGCTAAGGATTCTTATACTTGCATAAAATATTTTTAAGAGATTCCCAGAAGGACCATGAGAAAGTATTTTTATTCCTCGTTCTTCAAAACAGAACATTCCCAGTTACCTGGATCACATCTGATACTATGTGAGTTCAAATATATTACCCCACATTTTCCATATTCGGGAAGTGCTGGAAGACCAATGGGACAAGTTTCTGGCCTGGTTAAAGTGGAGAAATATTTATTGAATATTGAATCTCACTATGATGTATAATTACAGTGCATCAATAAAAGTATAAAAATAAAGTGGAAGCAACAAAAATAAATAAAGTAGGGAAATAGCAAAGAAAGTACACTGACAAAGAAATGTCTCAAAACCTTTTCTTTTTTAAAAAATATATTGTTTTATTGGTGCATTGTAACCATACATCATATTGAGGTTTAGCTTGATAGAAACACAGATGCACATAGCACCTGGATAAAAGCACCTTCCTAATATTAGGTGGACCAATTAGTAGAGCTCTGAGGTTCACAGAGATGAGAAACTCTAATTCCTTATATCTTACAGGAAAGGGGCTGGGGTATAGCTCAGTGGTACAGCACTTGCATAGCATGGGGAGACCCTTGGTTTGTTGATCCTCAACACCATCAAAAAGGAAAAACAAAACCAAAAAATAAAACTATAACTCACAGGGAAATATGCCTGGTTGGTATGCTTAGCATTTAATGTCTTCCTAATTTTTTGTTATCACCTACCATGAATCAGGTCCTACTATATAAAATACCTTCATATTCACAATCTCATTTTATTCCATTTAATTAGTGTGTGGTGGGCTGAGTACCTGTCCATGGAAAGCTATGGAATTATAGAGGAAGTCTGTTTTTGGAGAAACAAGGCAGTACAACTATGTTTAAGACTAATTAGTGAGATAATCTTCAGCCATTCACAAAATCTCTTCAGGCTTTGGTATCCTCATCATTAAATGAAAGGAGTTGGCCTGCATACTATTTAAGGTCTAATATTCTTTGGCTTAAATGCCACAGAAATCCGTGATTGGCTCACCTTTCCATGCCTTCTTCCTTCAACCTCACTAACAGATGCTGGTGTCATGAACTTGGACTTAGCTTCGAGAACTCTGAGCTAAATAAATTTCTTTTCTATATAAATGACCCAGTCTCAGGTATGCTGTTATAGCAACAGAAAACAGAGTAAAACAAAGGTTTAGGTAAAAATATGATCATTTCTGAAAATGTAACATTCTCCTTCCTTTTCAACAGCCATCCTTCCAGCTTAGCAACATGGGGAACTGGTAGCTGCCTTCCTTTTAAATACTAGGAGAGATGATACGAAATCTAATAGTAGGTTCTGCTGTCTTCCAGAAGACATTATCACAGTTCATTTATCTTTACTATCCAATTTTTCACTGTGGCTGTTCACTTCTGATTATTGGGATTGCTGACTTCCCTCTTACAACACAGTCCCTATTCTTTTCATCACTACTACTCTACTGGATCTACTTCTATGGCTCTTTCAAGACTGGAGCTGGCCTTTAAAAAAATCAGTTCAAAAGTGGCAACCATACGCTGTTATGGAAATGCAGGCGTGACAGTCCATGTGCCTCTCAATATTTTTCCAAATACACCTTGAAAAACACAGAAGAGAATTATTTAGAATTTACTGGGGAAAAACGATAGTTTTTACTCATAAACATTACAACTTATAAAAGCATGTTGAAGATCCTGCTGGACATTGGCTCTTCAGTCAAACCCCATTACCACCACTGCTTTCTTTTTTCCATGTGTTCAGAGCTGTTAACTCCTTCTCCAGCTCTAAGACCTGAATATTGATCAATCTACGTGAATCGCGCTGATTTCATCTCCTTTGCTACTGATTGGTTTAGATATAAGCACGGGACTCTACCTGGGCCAATGAGACCAGAAAAAATCCCCTGGGAAAGTTGTCCCTGTATTTTTTTTTAAATGAACATGATTCAAGCACTCTCTTCTCCTTGCCTGTTGACAGAGTTTATGTAAGACTGTGAAACCTGGAGTTCCTACAGCCATGTTGGAAATAGGATTGTTGTAAGGAGTCTGGCTCACATTCCTGACATTCTTGAGTTACTGAATTATCCAATCCTGAAACAGCCTCCCTCTGGATTTACCATGAGATATAATAAACATTCTTCATTATATAAGCCCATTTCATTATATATTCTGTTGAATGCAGCTGAAACAAACTGTAGAGATACACATTTCCATAGAGACAAGAATTGAAACAAAATTTTAATACCTATTATGTCAGACATTATTTTAGGCTCTTTACATCTATATATCAATTAATCCCAAACTTTAAAAAAAAACTGCAAGTTAAGTGAGTGTTATCACTCTTATTTTATAGCTAAGGAAACTCAGAATGAAAAGTTAAGGCAATAGCCCAAAGTCAAATTACCGATAAAAGCAAAGGTGTGCACCTGTAATCCTAGTACTTGGGAGGCTGAGACGGGAGGATTGCAGGTTTGAGGCTAGCCTCAGCAACTCAATGAGTTCCCTAAGCAACTTAGTGAGACCCTCTTTCAAAACAAAAAATTTTACAAAAGAGGCTGAGGAGTGTCACTCTGAGGTAGAAGGCCTCTGGATTCAACATTCAGTACCAAAAAACAAAAAAAGACTCAAATTCTATCCTTTGGTAAAAAACAGTCCACTTTGCGGACAGAGTTTGATGTCTTAGGTGTTGGGAAAGCAGGAAAGAAAAGAAAAGTGTTTTAGCAGCTTTTCCATTGCTATGACCAAAATACCCGACAACACCAATTTAGAGGAGGAAAGGTTTATTAGGGCCCATCATTTCAGAGGTTTCAGTCCATAAGGCTGGCTCCAAGACATAAACCATGGCTCAACCTCTAGCCATGCCCCCCACCTCCAAACCTTACAGCACTGCAGACATGCTTTTAACACATGGGCTTTTGGGGGACACTTTAAATCCAAACTGGATTGGAAAGGAGAGAAGTTCTAACAAATTAAGGGATCTCTATTGAACACCCAGCTTGAGAGCCAAGGGCCTCTTTTTCCTTCCTTTAATTACCTAGATGGTGCTCCTATTGCTCTCTGGGGCCTTGACTTCCTTTCCTCTTAGATTCCTTTTGACTTTAGGGCACATTTGATAAAGCTGGAATTCCTTCCCTTGCCCATTAGGCTGTAGACACAGGAGATTCTGAACAACTCCTGACTACAAATGAGAGTTTAAAATGCCAATGAGCCAATACCTGTCCAGGTCTCCTGAGAGGACCCAGTGATGTATTCGTTAATAACTTTTCCACATTCAAGAGGAGGGGAGCCCATATGCAGGTTCGTCTCTAGCCCTCTGTTCAAACTTTCCTCTTTGAGTTCTCATCTGGATACCACATTGCCTACTTTCATGAGTAGTGGGTTCATGTTCAAGAAAGTCTCCCAACATTTCCCTACTGATCCAGGGAGACTACAGATCTACAGTTACTATAGTAGGTAAAATGGCATGAGTGGTAGTGTTGCTTTTAAGTATAACTCTGGCAGTGAATATAGTTTAAATAGATAAAAGTATGTGTGTGCATACACATATACATAGTGGACAGATGTGGGCTATATATATAGACATAGATGTTTTGACATCTTTAAACTCTGGCTTACAATTTCCAGATCAAGGTACATGTACTACTCATGCTTCCTTATTTGTAAAATGGAAAATATGATGTGTATAATATTAACAGGGCTTAAAGTATACACTTTTAATCATAGGAACACAGAATTCCTTTAACTATACCAAACCTGACCCATAAGTTTAGTCTGTACTCCCGCTGACATCATACATTGCCTTCTATTTCTGGGTATTTTATAGATTTTTCTGCTTAGGATATGATTTGTGGTCCAAGTATTCACCCTATAATATCAATACAATTGTAACATGAACTTCATCTTTGATGTACTGATGCTGTATGTTGAAGAATACATCACTACCCTGAGTGTTGTCCCTGGAGCCATGCTATCAGGAGCATCTCGACCCTGCTGTTCCTTATGAGATGTGGAATAACATGATGATTGACAAGAGCTGAATTAGGAGTGCCTATGTAAAGAGAGATGCAAATAGGGAATTCAGGCACTAATTCTACAGGGAAGGCACTCAGGCTGTCTCATGTCTACTACTCCACTCCACGCCAGTCCTCAGTGACCTAAGGGAATATAAGTCTGATATTATCCATTCATCTGCTTTTTTTAACAGGCACAAATCAAAATTTATGTGGGAGAGCTCCAAATTTTTTAATACTGGCAGTCATCTAAAATTTTTGAAATATTTTAGGACCAAATATCTAAGTCAGCAAGTCAGACTCAGCCTGGTACCACCAGTTGCCACATCAGATATCAGTCGTTGTGAAGGTTTATTCCTCTGAGTTGGGCATGAGGGGGTCTGTGTGCATTGTATGGCAATAAATCTCATCTGTTGCAAGCAAAATTTCCTTTTCATCTCCAGCAAAACTGCAGAAATCTTGACTACTGAAGAAGTTCCTGGCATTAATCTTGATATTTATCTTCCCAGTCCTACTGAAGATCAAGAGCGATCCTCCCACAAAATATCTAGTAATCCTGGGCACATACAGGGGTTCTATAAACAGCTGTTCAATTCCTTCTTTGAGCTATTTTAATCACTTTCCAATCGGCCTTAGAAAGAGTCAGAATATTATAGTAGTATATGCATACCCATGTTTATAGCAGGACAATTCACAGTAGCCATATTATGGAACCAACATAGATGTCCATCAACAGATGAATAGATTACAAAATTATGGGATATACACACAATGGAATTCTGCTCAGCGATAAATAAGAACAAAATGATGTCATTTGCAGGAAAATGGATGGACCTGGAAAACATTGTGTTAAATGAGATTAACCAGTCACCGAAAATGAAGGGCTATATTTTCTCTCATATGCAGAAGCTAGAGAGTAATCGGGATAACAGAGAGACTTCAGATAATGGAGGAGAGACTCCAGGGCAGTGAAGGAGGTGGTCTAGGGGAAGGTGGGCAGGGGGGAGAATCAATGAAGGAATTACTTCCATGGACATTATATACATATGTGAGAATACCAATGCCAATCTCAATATGCTATATGGGGAAGGGGGCGACGGGGAGGGCACTGGGGAAAAGCCCAAGTGCTGTGTGCATGTACGTCACCATCACTGTGAACTACATTATGACGTGAGACTATAATGCACCAATAAAAGTATATAAAAAAAGAAAGAGTCACTCATCATGTCTCCCCAAACCATATCTATGTCTTTCTGGAAAAAGAATATGTGGGTTCAAAAGTAAACTATTTTATGATAGCAGCTTTGAGATTAGAAAACTAGCAAGATGATTTTTCATTAGACCAATAAACACTAGAATTCACTCACAGATAACATAGAACCTGCAACTCCATATTTATCAACAAAAGGGTGGAGGGCAGTGCTCAAAAACATGGAATCCCTTTCCTGTATACTAGAGAAGGTGCAACCTCCATCTGAAATCCCAGTTATTTTATGCTGAATATGTGGATGGCATCCTTTCCCAAGGAGAGACATTAATTATATGTTCTTTCACTATCAAACCCCTTCCCTGTGCTTGGCCCATGTGGTAGCATCAGAGTAAAAACACCTGCAGTCTGGATCATCAGCAATCAAAACGGTGAACCAGGCGCAGGGGTAACCTAAGACAGAGATATTTCTTTAACAAATGTAAGTATACCAACAAGTGCCCAAAGTCTGAACTATTTTGTTCCTAGAATGATATTCTAATTATGAGGAGGGAGGAAAGAAGGGGGGATGAAAATGGGGGAGGGGAGAGAGAAAGGGCTAGGGGAGAGGAGAAGAGGAAGGTGACAAAGAAGAAAGTTCATTTTTCCCAAACTGAAATGGTTCTTATTTGTTTGTAGTTAGATCAAACTTTCTGAAATTATGAAAGATGACAGGCCTGCCACAGTCCTCTATCATTTGGAAAAAAAACTTGCACTTTTCCTTGAGTTCTTAATGCTATTTAGAGTGGAATCGGTTCATCCTACCAAATTTTTCATCAAAACATCAGAAAGAAACCCCTCTTTATGACTGCCAGAATGATAATAAAACCAAAGGATAGGCATCTAATCCTAACAAACAACTTTCTTGCAGGTCCATAGAATGGAGTAAAATGGGTAGATTTGACTTAAACTTCTCTCCTTTAATTGCAAGCGATCTTGCTCTGAGAGAAGCTAAATGCCATTAGCTCCTTGTAAATGTGCTGAACCCAACCTGTGCCTGCTGATTTCATCCTATTTTTCTAAAAGCAGTGAAATGTGCCCAAAGAAAGAAAATGCACCTGCTGTTCATCTGAAGTTGCCATAAAAGTCAGGCTATAATATAAGGAAGGCAGTAATGTAATATAAGGAAGGCAGGAGCACATCTCAGCATCATATAACCATAGATGTCCCCAAAGCGCGTGTACAGATCAAGAGAGCACATGGGAAATCCAAGTCCATAGGTAATCTACTGACACACACACAGCTAATAGTGTCACCTGTCTTTGGAAATTTGCCTTATCTGATTTGAATATAGTAGGTTCCAGAAGGCATTCCCTTTTGCTGAGTAATGCCCTATAATGTCATTTCTGCCCAATCTTTCTACTAAAACCGTTTCCTTGGAAGTCATAGGAGACATCTAGTGATCATGAAATTCAAGGAACTTTTCTGATTTGACATTCCTTGGCCTCAGTCTCATATTTACTCTTTTTTTTTTTCCTTCCTAAGGTTTCATCTTTTCCTGGCTTCCTGGACTGTACTGGTTTTCTTGATCATTTATTCCTCAGTTCTTCTACTGGCTCCTTCTGTGACTACCTACAAATGTCTTCCCTCAGTCTTATAAAAATAATAATGGCTAATATTCATGTATTTATTTGTTGTACTGGGGAAGGAATCTAAGGGGCATTCTACCTCTGAGCTACATCCCCAGCCTTTTTTTAATTTTGTTTTGAAACAGGGTCTCATGAGGTTGCTGAGAGTCTTGCTAAGTTGCTGAGGATGGTCTCTAACCTGTGATCCTCCTTTCTCATCCTCCCAATTACTGGGATGACAAGCATGTTCTACCACTCTCAGCTTCATTTATTCTTAATAAGTTGCGTTATCGCATTCAATCATTACGTAGACATGAAAACTGAGGAATGAAGGTTAAATAACATTTCCAGGGTCACAAAGTAAAAGGAAGAATTAAGACTTTTAACCCCAGAAACTTTCTGAACTCTGAGCTTACATTCTTAATATCTACCTGTAATGCCTACTTTTTCTCTCTCTCTCTTTTTTGTCTTTTGCGGAACTGGGGTTTGAACCCAGGGGCATTCTACCTCCAAGCTACACCTCCAGCCCTATTTTTTATTCTTTATTTTGAAACAGGGTCTCACTAAGTTGCAGAGGGCCTCACTAAGTGGATGAGGCTGGCGGCGATCCTCCTGTCTCAGCCTCCCAAGTACTGGGATTACAAGCATGCGCCACCACGCCCAGCTCTTTTTCTCTCTTTTTAAGGATCACACTGCCTTATCTACTACCTCTCTACGACTTCTAAACCCCATTTTTTTTGCTCACCACAGTTTCTAGGGTAGCAAGCCGGCCTTTTATAGCCTAAGAGCCTCCTCCGCATGCCCTCCTAGGACCTCAAATTGAACTTGAAAATTGAGCTAATTTTTCTCTCTCCAATACCCCTAACATCCCAATTTCTATTGATAATGTTTACCCAATGAGGCAGTTTTATAAAATATGCTTGGGAAACTATTATGTTCTTTTATCATAAAGATACAGTCTCATCAAAACCACTAAATTAATATGAAGAAAAAAACAGAATATTCCTCTAGCCAGTGAGCTACTCGTTAACTGCTTTTTGAATTCAAAATGGCCCTAGGAAGCATTAAACTAATTTCAACTTGAGTAACTAGGGGACTTAAAATTATGTTCCAAATGAGGGAAGACAATTAAATATATAAATTGAGCCAGTCTAACCCAATCTCTACAAATGAGGAAGCTCCAGGCAATCAAAGTCCAGGCCAAAACCTACAGAGATCAGCTAGCAACTTGCTAAACAGTCATGCATCTTGTAGTATTCCTTCTAAGCTAGGGAAAAATGGCAAATTCAAAAGAAACACTTCCATTGATGTTATGTATATATGTGAAATTAGCAATGTCAACCTCAACATCATGTATGGAGAAGGGGAGGGAGTAGGGAGGTAGCTGGGGGAAAGCTCACTAAGTGCTGTGTGCATGTATGTCCCTATTACCCTGAACTGCATTATGATATGAGACTACAATGCACCAATAAAAGTATAAAAAAGAAGACAAAATCATTTGACCAAATATGATATAAGATACATGGGATTGCATTAAACTGAAGAGCTTCTGTGCAGCGAAGGAAACTGTCAAGATCCTCAACAGAGAGCCAACAGAATGGGAGAAGATTTTTGCCAGCTAATCCTCTGATAGAGGACTAATATCTAGAACTTTAAAAAATCAACACTAAAAAAACAAATAACCCAATAAAAAAATGGGCAAGTGAACTAAATAGACACTTCACAGAAGAAGAAATACAAATGGCCAATACATGTATGAAAAAATGTTCAACATCATTAGCAATCAGAGAGATGCAAATCAAAACTACCCTGAGATATCACCTAACCCCAATAAGAATAGCAATCATTAAAAACACAAATAACAACAAATGCTGGCGAGGATGTGGAGAAGTAGGAACTCTACTACACTGTTGGTAGGATTGCAAATTAGTGCAACCACTTTGGAAAACAGTGTGGAGGATCCTCAGAAGAATGGGAATGAACCTACCATATGACCCAGCAATATCACTTCCAGGCATCTACCCAAAAGATCTGAAACCAAACTACCAGACTAATGCATGTGTGTCTATGTTTATAGCTGTGCAATTCACAATTGCCAAACTTTGGAACCAGCCAAGGTGTCCATCAACAGATGAATGGATTACAAAACTATGGGATATGTACACAATGGAATTTTATGCAGCCATAAAGAAGAACAAAATTACATCATTTGTAGGGAAATAGAATTAGAGAACCTTATGCTAAGTGAGATTAGTCAGGCACAAAAAGTGAAAAGTCGGATGTTCACCCTAATATGTGGAAGCTAGATAGAAGGAGACTTAGAAGGGACTCCAGACAAAGAAGAAGAAAACTTTAGATGATCAAAGAAGGTGACCTAACTGAAGGAATTGGGAGGGGGGTGGAGGGAAACACACTAAAGCTCATGATGTATATATACAAACTTATAAGACTCAATCACTATGCAGAGCACTAAAGGGAGGAAATGGGGAAGGAATAGGGTGGGATTTGAGGGAGGGCTAAATGAGCAATGTGTGCATGTATGATTCTCCTAACCTGATACTTATCAAATGTATAATTAAAATGCACCAACATATGAATAAAAAAATTTAATGGGTTATTACTGCTATTTTAAAATAAATAAATATTTTAAATATTAAAAAAAATATGCTATAAAAATGGTAGCCATGGTTCCCCAGACAGAAGTTAAAGTTGGTGTGGGTGACTTAAATATTTTAAAATAAATCATTGAGTGTTATATTTTGTCTGAAAATGCTTCTAATATATATTGACATAATTTAGATATCAATCATTCTGGGAAGTAGTTTGTCGAATATATTAAAACCTGTGAGTGTTCATATTTTTAAGACAGTAAGCCCCTTCTGAGAAGTTACAAATTATGTAACTAAAGGGAGAACTATTTATACATAATCTTATGTACGTCAACCACATTACTAAATGATGCTAAAAAATTGTAGAATAACCTACATGGCCAACAAGGGGAGAATGCTTAATTTGACAGGATACATCTGTAGAAAGCTGTATAAAAAATAATTTAGTAGGCAGTGAGCCAATTTTTTAAAAAACATGTGATTTTAGAGTTGAAACAACAAACATAAAATTGTATCTATGACATAATTAAAATGACATTAAAAGTATACTTCGTGTGAAAAATATGAAAAATAACCACTTTGCTTGTAGAAGAAGAATTGTATGTGTTTTTAAATTTAATTTTTACTTTATTCCTACTGCTATTAGGTTGTTTGCACAACAAATGTCTTTTGCAAACAACTGGTATTCACTCTATAGATAAGCAGTCCCAAAATGATGACAAAGAGCTTTATAGATGTGGCCTGAACTCTCGCCACACCTCTCCTCTTAGCTTTCCCATTACCATTGAAATTACTACTTAGCCGAAAGTGGGAACTAGCTTCTGAGATCATCAGAATAAAGCAAAGAAATAATGGAAGAGTGCTAGGACCGTACCATCCCTGAAAAATAATAGTCCCATTCCCATGTAGGCATTTCCTACCTCATCTATTGCTTATCATTAACCAATCTCACTGACTTTTTTTTAGATATGACATTTTTAAAACTCCAGGTCAGAAATCAGGAGATTGGGATCCAACCATTAATTTCCTTTGCGCCCTTGGACAAGTTATTCACCTTCTATCTCCTAGTCGGTAGTGCAGGGGAACGAGCGCACGCACAGGCTCACGCACTGATCTTTAAGGTCCTGTCCTAATCTAGCCTCCTATAATTGCTCTGTCATCTTCATGAAAATAGAATATAGAGCTCCAGAGGGAGAATAAATTGGCACAACCTTTTCAGAGGACAACGTGGCAATATATATCAAGAGCCTTAAAGATGTCCATACTCTTTAACGTAGCAACTTCATCTCCGGGTTTGTTGTATTTTTTTTAAAAGGAAATAATCACAGATACCCACAAGGATTTGTGAACAAGGAAATCTACTTTACGTACAATGAAAAAGAAATGGAAACAAATGTGTAGTTAGATAGGAATTGGTTAAGAAACTCCTCTGCCCCTATTTGATATATTTTGAAATCATTAGAAAAAATTTTGTGTGCATGTGTGTGTGTGTGTGTGTGTGTGTGGTGCTGGGGATTGAGCCCAGAGACATTCTACATCTCCAGCCCTGTTTCATTTTTTATTTGGACCCAGGGTCTTACTAAGTTACTGAAAGCCTCACTAAATTTCTGAGGCTGGCTTCAAACCTGCTATTCTCCTGTCTCAGCCTCCCAAGACTGGGATTGCAGGCATATGCCACTACACCTTGCTAGAAAATATATGTTTTTAAAGTAAGTTTAATGGAACAGAATAGAAGACACAGAGACAAACCCACACATATACAGTCATCTGATCTTTGACAAAGGCTCAAAAAACCTATGGTAGAGAAAAGACAGCCTTTTTAACAGATGGTGCTGAGAAAACTAGATATTCATATGTAGAAGAATGGAAATAGATTCCTATCCCTTACCCTGCACAAAAGTCAACTCAAAAGGGATCAAAGGCCTAGAAATTAGACGAAAACTTAGCAACTTCTAGAAGAAAACATACCAGCAACACTCTAACATATAGTTACACACAAAGGTTTCCTCAATAGCACCCCCATAGCTCAGGAAATAATACCAAAAATTAGCAATGGGATGACATCAGATTAAAAAGCTTTTGCATATAAAAGAAAACAAAAGCATGAAAAGAGAGCATGAAAAATGGGAGAGAAGCTTTGCCAGCTACTCTTCCAACAGAGAATTAATATCCAGAATCTACAACAAACTCAAAACACTTACCAACAAAAAAACCCCAAATAACCCAATCAATAAATGGGCAAATGAACTAGACAGACATTTCTCAAAAAAAAAGAAATGCAAATGGCCAACAAATATATGAAAAAATGTTCAACATCTTTAGCAATCAGGAAAATGCAAATCAAAACTATACTAAGATTCCATCTAAACCCAATTAGAATGACAACCATCAAGAATACAAATGATAAATGCTGGCGAGGATGTGGGGGAAAAGGAACACTTATACACTGTTGGTGGGATTGTAAATTAGTACAACCACTATGGAAATTAATATGGAGGTTTCTCAAAATAGTAGGACTGGAACCACCACATGACCCAGCTGTATCATTCCTCATTATTTATCCAAAAGAATCAAAATCACCATACCATAGCAATACATGCAAATCCATGTATGGTTAGTAATTTTAAAATAAAAAAACAAAAAGATGTTCCGTGACCATGTAGTCTCATTAAAAGAGAAGGAATGAACTTTTCTACCAGTTCTCTGCCAACTTGCCAATAAACCAGCAACAAAAGCGCCATTGGATTCTATTGTCGACTACCTTTTCCTGGTGTGAGCAGGCTCTATTAAATTCTAAGAATCTGAGCTGGGCATGGTGGTGCACACTTGTAATCCCAGTACTTGGGAGGTTGAGAAAGGAGGATTGCAGGTTCGCAGCCAGCCTTAGCTACTTAGTGAGGCCCTCTGCAATTTAGTGAGACCCTGTTTTGAAATAAAGAATAAAAAATAGGGCTGGTGAGAATTTTCTGTCTATTGAGAATTTAGCCAATGTATTTGGTGCAGAAATAAAAGCCTGAGTTTGCAGCAATAGGAAAAAAAAAAGTTGGCATTACCTTTGACAATTTGTCAGACACAAGTATGAGTCCTAACTGATTAAATAACAAAAAACATTCTGTATAGGAGACTTTTGGGAAACACTCTCTAGTAAACTCAGCGTAGTGGGTGGGATTCTTATGTAGATCCTGCTTCTCCATAGGTGCACTGAACACTGTACCATTAATTCATTCACCAATCTATGTCCTAACTCCACTATCCAAGAAACATAGTTCTCTACTAGTCCAATGGTCCTAGAAGCAAATCAGCAGACAATACAGAAGGCTCCTAAAAATTAGAAGTTTCAATGGAGAGAGACCTGAGATCCCCACCACAGTAAAACACCATTCAATATTGAAGACAATAATACGGAAGCATCCCTTTCTTAGTTTATGCAAATTTGCTGCTGATGCCAAAGTTGCTGAATAGGATAATAGCATGTCTGACTCTGTCGCAAAATGTAAAACGCAGGAGAAAAAGGCAGAGGCAGAAAAAGCAAAAATCATTATCTTCGACTTGAAAAGAATTGGACTCATAAATTCCTCTTCTGCTGCTATCCATCAAGGATTAAAATACTTTCAGCTCATTGCTTCCACCATGTCGAGGTGTTTAATGCCATACAGGGAAAGAGTCTGAAATCCAGTAGTTAATGCCCATGGTTCATCTTGGAATATGAATGGGAGGAAGGGAAAAGGGTCATTTATTTGGCTTAAAAAATAATCTATTATCTTTACTCAGAATAGTTTTTTTCCAGAATTATGGATAGCAGAAAGCAAGTACAAAATATATGTGAAAAAGGAAATGTAGACTAAGTAAAAAGGAAAATGGAATCATCGCCCAGTAAGGACATGACAAGCAGCTCCGTTTATTTTCTTCCCATGGTTCACAGCTTCGCAACCCCCGGCATCGTCTATGATGGCAGCCGCATCCTCACCCCCACTTCAGCGGTCACCAGGTGCTTCCGGGCTCGCATCACCACTCCTTCTCTTCCCCCAACTGCCCGAGGTCCAGCCTTTCATCATCTCTGACTTCAACTGTCCAATCGTCCCCTTGCCTCGAGTGTTATCTTTCTTCTCACAATCTGCTCTCAAAATTGGCTCTCTAAAATCACAGAAGATTGAATTGACTCCTTGAGTGTAAATATTTGTAGGTCTGTCTCCAGCTGTAGTTACAAGCCACGGGCATATGGACAGACATAAATCTTAAAACTGGCTTTGTTTCATTTTTTTTAATTAATTGCCAGCATTTAGTTATCACGAGAGCTCAAATAAAAAGTGAGATGTTAGCCGGTCGTGGTGGCTCAGGCTTGTAATCCCAGTACTTGGGAGGCTGAGACAGGAGGATCGCAGGTTCATGGCCAGCCTCAACTACTTAGTGAGGCCCTCTGCAACTTAGTGAGACCCTGTTTCAAAATAAAGAATAAAACAATAGGGCTGGGGGTGTAGCTTGAAGGTAGAATGCCCCTGGCAAATGCCCAGTTCCACAAAAAAAAAAAAGTGAGATGTCAGGCTTCTCTTGGAAAATTGAGACTGTTTGGTGATATAGGGTTTAGACACTAGAAAACCCACCATTTGTGGGAACAGAGTCCCAGGTCCCTTTCTTAGATGATACCTTACCATCCAAGTGACCACAGTCACTACATGGCCCATGTCACTCACTTAGTTTATTTTCCTGGCCCCTGTAGACAATTAAATCTGTAACTTATGATCTACATGATTAAGTCCTAACTCTTTAAACTATATGTCATTCCAACCCCTTCACAAAATTATTTCAGCCAAAATTTTCCAGGACTGACTTCCAGACACGCCCCTCCCATAAACACCTGCCATACGTCCTTACCACCTGTGACATGCCTCTGGGCTTATCGACATGCTGGCTTTGATGCTCTGAGTACCCGCCTCATCCCTATCCTGTAAACTCTGTTATTCAGTCTCTGCAGATAAGCTCAGATAACATCACCTCTCTAAAGTCTTCCCAGGTCACTTCTAAAGGAAGTTTTATCATTTGTATTTTCATAATATTATTATACCACTTGTCAAGATCTATTAAAATTTAAGATACATTACAATTTTTAATGGTCTATATCCCTGAACTTTGCTAGGGATGGTGTCTCATCTTTATTTTCTCCATGGAACCTAGTATAAGTATAACCAACAGTGAATGCTCTGTAAATATTTACTCAAATAAGATTAGATGACAAAGACCAAGAATGTGATGTTCTTGCTATTCAATTCTTCCCTACATACTTCTTCCTGCTATTACAGACTTATGGCAAAGGGGACGCAGCTATAGTGTCTTGCTACAAAAATGTCCCAAACCATGAGTCTTATTCCACGAGTACCTTTGACCCAGGTCTTCTCTTTGAATAGAATGATCTAGAAGGAATTTCATCAGACATTTCTAGTCATCTGAGAATGACTTGGTTGCAACACATGTCCACACTGCCAAACAAAACACTGAATAATTCATGGAGGTAGCAGGATGCTGGCTGAAGGTGGGCGCAGTGGGGGCAAGAGAAGCAGGCGTTGTGCAATTTTCTCTCAAACCGTGTCACTAGCAAGTCTTTCTCCTGTCCGCAGCAATCAGAATTGACTCAACTCTTATAATATTATTCTGCTGAGACAAGATTCGGGATCATTTCGCGATAGCGTTAAAAACGTTATAGGCTTCATAAAAACAATCACATCGACTATAAAACGGTAGGTGATCAAGGTTGTGGCTCCACTTTCATCATAACTTAGTTTGACGTGCCTGGATGGAGAAACAAATTACAGGTAATTCCTAGCCCACCTTCCATTATTGTGGAAAATGATACATTGCACCTATTTCCAGGCAGACTGCCACAGTGGTAAAGAGAGAATAAATATTTCTCAAATGATAGGAAATAAGGCTGGAAAATATCTTGCTAGATAGATTTAGATAATAGTTTCTGAGAACTGGAGCCATCCCCAAACCATTTGAGGGTCATAGGGAGCACAAAGGGATAGTTTAAATATCTTAAAATCCATACCACTAATCTATTATGGAAATAAGATACAGTGTAGAATCTGACACTTCTTAAGTTGCCCAAGGTCATAGTGCAGGTACTCTGTAAACATGACCTTGATGAATGTCCAATCTCTTTGCCTATTTAAAATAAGTTTATGTCTTTATCTATTAAAAGGTAGGAATTCCACTACTGAACCTATTGCTACTTGGCTTTATGGACTTCTCTTAAGGGCTAAGTAATCTAATATATATGTGAGCATTAGCCTAACACCCGGAAGACAGCAAATTCTAAACAAGTAATTGTTAGTGACCTCCCTTTACCCACATCTTAGTTTCTGCCATCCAAGGTGTGCTACTGCCCAAGGCCGTCACCCTCTCGCCGATGCACACCAACACAGTGACAACACAGCCGTCCTCATTCCTACCACAAAGCTTATCCCTTACCTAAGGCCTCTCTCAGCCTGTTCTACCCACACAACCTCCTGGTTGCATGCAGATACAGGTACTAGGTTTTAAACAGTATACTTCTACCTGCCTACCATGCCAAATTAAAGTCAAATATATGAAATTTTGTTTGGGGGCACAAAAAAATAAAATAAGCCCACTTCAGAAACTTAGAGTGACTCAAGGTAGGAGGACTTCAAAAGGACAGGTATGTCTCACCACATTGTTCTGATCACTGCCGACAGATAATGGAACCATGTGGAAGTATTATGGTTGAAAACTTGGTGACAGGGGTATCACAGTGACAGATGGCACAGCTAGGTAAGAGATGAAATGCACAGGGATGCCTGAGCAGTGCACGTTTCTATAATGCAGAGTGACTGTTGATTGGAGAATGTTCTAGAAAAGTTAGTAAATCAGCACTAGAGTAAGGGGAAACTCACAATGTAGACAACAGAGTAGCGATGATCCCTCTTGACCCCAATCTTTAGGTAACCTGGCCCTTTTCCTCTGAGGACAATTAGTGAGTTTCTTTTATTTGAGGATGCTGGAGGACAGCCCACAGAATAGACCTATGTGTTTCCCTTGCTGAGTTTTCTCCCTAGATATATCCCTGTAAGAAAATTCCCCGTTGAGAAAATGGAGGAGAGGGGAACTGAAAAGCCAGACACTGCACCCCCCGGTGTTGCTAACTGGTACTTGCTCCCTGCAGAAAAGTTCCTGGGTCTCATAGCACAAAATCGTTTTGTCTACCCAGAAATTCCTTAGGCCACAGGAAAAAGGTATACAGAGATGCCTTCTCTCCTCCAGCTCTGGTTCTTTAACAGGCAGCTTCTATCTTCATGCTTCCCCTCTAAAATCTCCACTTCTCCCATTTCTCCCAACTGCCAACTCTTCCCCCAACAGTTAACAAAGCCCAGTCTTCCCCTGGGTCGTGGACATTTTCAGACCTGCCATCGGGCTTTCAATGCTCCATACCCCTTTTCCTAGATTTATTTCTGATCCTGGATGGACGCCGTGGGATGGAATACGATTGCCAGTGTGCAGGAGGAACAGAAGGCACTGGGTGATACTCAACTCGAGGGCACGGTTTGCTTGCTGATTGGTTTATCTGTGGTTGTAATTATCTAAAACCAGGAGGCATCTTATTTTTCAAAAGATAATTATCTTCCAATAACTACTGATGTCTATATACAAGGCTCATATTACCCCAGCTACCATTTCTTTCTGGACCTTATTTCGGTAAAAATGCATACCCATATCCATACACATCTATGTGCATGCCCTTCCCATGTTTGAAGAATAGTGCAATAACTCCATGACATTGGATGGTCCCATTCGAGAGAAGTCCAAGCCTAAAGGGCTTTGCGGTCAACTGAGGGCAGAGCAGGCTGTTAGATGGGCAGGTGCAGAGCACAGCTGTTAACCCAGCCCTTCATCTACAGCAAAGACTGAATGCAGGGATTAAAGAGATGAATGGGCCTGCAGGGGACATAGACATAGCCAGCCTGGGTCGGTGGGCCTGTGACATTGAGGTCCTTGGGATGGCAAGCTTCATTTGATCCTTCAGCCAAATCATACTTTTTAATACCATGTAGCATTTTCCCTTGGATATGAGGCAGGGGAAAAAAAATATACCCAACCAACACTTCCGGCGAGATGTTCCTAAATTTTTATGAGGCTAAAATTTCCTCAGTTCCAGGCCCATTTGCAACCCAAAGGGTCAGGACTTAAGATATGGACCATTCAGAATCAAAGTGGTAAAATGGAAGAAATCCTTCTGGGTTTTCTGTAATGTCAATCCCTGGTTATTAGTAATTATTGACTCATTAATACCAACAACTAAGCTGATAGAGCTGTCAAGTAACGAGAGGACAGAGTAGATACACTTCACAGATACATTTTAAATGCCATGTTTTTAATTGCAGTAGGATTAGCTTGTGTGTTAAATATATGGAAAGCACTAGAAAGAGACACCAAGATATGCAAAGCTTGTTAGTTGGTTGTTTGTTTAACTGATGTGATTACTATGAGTTTCACTCAGTCTTGTAGGAAGACTGAGGCCAGTCAGAAGCCTGTGTTCTAGTCAGTCATGGTGGCGCACACCTATAATCTCAGTACTTGGGAGGCTGGGACGAGAGGATCTCAGATTCAAGGCCAATCTTAGCAATTTAGGGAGACCCTCAGCAATTTAGCAAGACTTTGTTTCAAAATAAAATAATAGATAGGACTGGGGGTGTAGCTCGGAGGAAGAATACTCCTGGGTTCAATCCCCAATACAAAGAAGGAGAAGGAGAAGGAGAAGGAGAAGGAGAAGGAGAAGGA
>PVJS01025190.1:0-28066 GCA_004027185.1 Glis glis
AAAAAAAAAAAAAAAAGCCCACCTGGCAGGTGCAGACAGGGTTGTAGGAACCCAAAACATGTGCATTTACCATAGCCCAGGCCAGTGCTTTCTTCAACACAACTGACGTTTTAAATCTACAGCAGTTACTAGTTCAGGACTTTTCCTGATTATCTCTATCCCTGTTGATCGCTCCCTTTCTTTGCACTTGGTTAGCATTTCATATACAATATGGAAGGCATTAAGATAGACTTGTTTTTATTTTTTTCTTTCACGTGTCTTAGTTCTCATAAATAAACTGCAATGCAGGGGATGGGAAGCCATGATTTATCTGACAGATTAATTTCAAAGGGACTACTTCCAGCCTGGAAGAATACCAGCCTGTGCCATTTCCATGAAGATCGTTGAATTCAGCCTTACCTGGTTGCTGAAGGGGCTCTGGCCTCACTGCTATCCTAGTTTAGGTTGTGTGCATCCTTGTGAGTTACTTAGGAGTCTCCCGTGTAGCTTATAATAGCTTTAGTAAGTCTCCACACTGCCCTCCCCAGGATAAGTGGATGTCTTTTTTAAATAACAAGGTCCAGACAAGACAAATACAAAATGCATAATCAAGACAAAGTGTTTGCACCCCTGTCTTGCTCCAGCTTCATTGTATTCTAGCACCCTCTCAAGACCATGCCTGTTAGTGAGAGGTGTAGGGGAGCTCTGGCCATTGAGAGTTTTTAGGAATGGGGCAAGAAGTGGCCTTCAGGAGTTGTGAGCTAGATTAAGGCTTCACCCTAATTTCTTCAGTTTATGGGCTCAGTTTATTCCCATAGTTGTGAAAACACAACTCACCCGTAAATGTCTTCATGTGCCTGCCCTCCCTCCCTCCCTCCCTCCCTTCCTTCCTTCCTTCCATTCATTCATTCATTCATTCATTCATTTTATTTTTGTGGTGCTGAAGAATGAACCCAAGGGCATTCTGTTTCTAAGCTATACCCCAGCTCTATTTTATTTTATTTTATTATTATTTTTTTGTAGTACTGGGCAAAAAATAATTGAACCCAGGGGCATCCTACCTCTGAGCTATACCCCCAGCTCTATTTTTTATTCTTTATTTTAAAACAGGGTCTCACTAAGTTGTGGAGGTCCTCACTAAGTAGCTGAGGCTAGCCATGAACACGGATCCTCCTGTCTCAGCCTCCCAAGTACTGGGATTACAAGCGTGCGCCACCACGTCCGGCTTATTTTTTATTTTTGAAACAGGGTCTCGCTAAGTTACTGAGGGCCTCACTAAGTTGCTGGGGCTGGCCTGGAACCTGCAATCCTCCTGTCTCAGTCTCTCAAGTGCTGGGATTACAGGTATATGCCATCACACCTGGCTAAAGAAGTATCTTTTTTTCCCCATAATGGGAATTGAACTCCGAGCCTCAGGCATGCTAGGCAAGCACTCTACCACTGAGCTGCACCCCAGCCTTCATGTGCAGTTTCTTAAACAGCCACATGGTGAGGATGTAGCTCTATGAAATCAGTCTCAGCAGGACTTGTTCACTCCTCTCTGTCCCTCCATCAGTCTTCCCCTCTTCTACTCTGGATGCTTTTTCTCTTTTGTCACCTGTTCCCTGGATGGTTCATAAAGAGCCTGGGTTCTAGCCAGGCGTGGTGGAGCACACTTGTAATCCCAGTACTTGGGAGGCTAATACAGGAGGGTCACAGGTTCACAGCCAGCCTCAGCTACTTAGTGAGGTCCTCCACAACTTAGTGAAACCCTGCTTCAAAATAAAGATAAAAAATAGGGCTGGGGTAGCTCGGAGGTAGAATGTACCGGAGTTCAATCTCCAGTACCACAAAAAAAAAAAAAAGAGCCTGGGTTCTCCAGTCAGACAGCCCTGGACTTGACTCCTGAGCCATGCTTTCTCCACCTGTGGAGCCAGGAGAGGCCCTGCCTCCGGTGGGATGCTGGCCTGTGCTGATGGGACTGTGGGCAGCTTGTGTGAGAAGCACGTGTGCAGTCTCCTTCGCCTCAGCGGTTCTGCTCTGGCTGTGCTGCGCATGTGTCAGCGTGCATGCAGATGATGTGGTATTTATCACAGCATTGTCAGTGGTAGCAAAAGATTGGAAATAACCCAAATATCCATTAATAAGGGGCTGGTGAAATAAACTAGAATGCATCCTTACATCACCAAGCATTGATGACAAAGAAAGAGAACTTGCCCTGTGTGTTGCTAAGGAATGACTTCCAAGATACTTTGTGTTAAAAAAAGAAAAGCAAAGAATTTCTGGTACTTCAGGTAAAAGTGGGGGTGGAGTGGGGATTAAAATAGATACCTGTGTTTGCGTAAGCATCATGAGACAGGAGTCAGACAAAAATTAAGAAGTCTGCTTTCCTGTGTTTGTGCGAATACCTGGTGCCAAATATTTTACATGATTTGTAGGAAAGGTTGGCTGCTGCTTCTCCTAGTTGACTCCTTTGATCCTTCCTTGTAAGGTGAGCTGTTAACACTGATTCTGTCCATGCCCCCGTGACACTACTGGGCGCATGCCCTGTGCCAGGCACTGTTTCAAATGCTCCACATGCGCTGGTTCATTTTAGTGAAGGAACAAGGGACATGGGCAGCGGGAGACTTACATCTGCAGTGTATTTTATATATGAGCCATTTATTACCTGCCAGAAAAAATTGTTTTTCTGACTGGCCCCTGCCCTATCTGGTGGTCATGAGAACTAAATGGGAGTACACGTGAAGCACAGGGTCTTTTCTAGGGTCACCTCTGAAGTGGGCTGGAGCCTCGTGTGCCTAGACAGGAACTCTCCTGTATTCCAGTATGGGGCCGTCCCAGGACTGTTTCCTGGCCTGTGAGCAGAGCAGGATGAGCGTGCAGCTGCAGCCTCCTCCCCCTTGGCATTCTCCCTGCTGCTACCAGCACCTCCTCTTCCATGCTTTGCCTCCGGTCTCTCAGGAAACAAGGCTATTTCTGTCCAGGTTTGAGCTTTGAGGTTGGCCAGAGCGCGCTGCAGGTGGTGCTGACACCTGGGTTCTCGGGTCCCTTGCCTCCCAAGTAGTACCAGAGCTGGTGTTCCTTCTGGCGGCCAGCTCAAGCCGAGGGGGTCTCCCTCTTGTCCTGGAGCTCTTCCCATTCGCAAGTCTTTTCCTTCTTCCCTGAGTGCTCACCCCGCCTGCCCGCCTGCCCTGGCCTGACCTCCCTCTCACAGGGACTCACCCTGCTTTCCGCAGTGCCCCAAGGTCAGCAGTAGCTGAGCTGGCCTGCGGAGGGTTGCTGGTATCTCTTTTGTCACTGGCATCCTCGGAATGAGAATCCTGGCCCACTAGTGTGGTCCTGTACTCTGAGAGGGTCTTACCGCCCCTGCCAGGCAGAGCCAGGCATCTTCCTGGGCACAGAGGAGGCCTGGGCGTGCCCTGACTTGCTGGCCTCTAGGGGAGAAGGGTTAGGGCCAGGCGCAAGCTGCCTGCGGATGGGTTGTTATGACAACAGAACCGCTGTAGTGCTGCGCGCAGATGCCCCCGGGGCGGGGGGGGTTACCCAGCGGGGTTGGGCCGAAGGGACAGGTGAAAAGGTGACTTAGGCAGGCCCCAAGCCGGGACTGTGAGTTGGACTTGCAAAGCCTGAGACCAGACCTTGTGCTCCGCTCCCTCTGTAACCTCCCTGACCCTGGCCTTCCACAGTGATCAGGTGAAGTATGTTTTCTTTCATAACGGTAAGGTTGGTGGCCAGCAGCAGGGCCTCACTCTGGCCTGTCCATTGTGCATTGTGTCAGGAACTGCACGTGGGCAAACTGATCAGTGACCACAGTGGCCCGAGGAAATGGTAATCTTTGTTCTTGAGATCTGCACGACTGAAAAGCAGCTTGTGATTAGGTGATTAGGTTCAGATGTGCATCTCAACACAAGCCTCCACCTGTGAGAGGGCACCCACCACCCGCGATCACCCATCTCTTACATAAGCCACCCCTAAATCAGCCTCTAGCCGTCCGCAAGATGGTCCTCCATCTTCCCATTGGGTAGTTTGTCCTTAAAAAGTTCTTTTGCCACCACCGCCTTGCCTCTCGACCAGTTGGCTCCAGTCTTGCCACGGGCAGACCAAGCCTTTTGCGCAGTGGCACTAGTGCTGACCTTCCTGGGTGCCTGCTGCTAGGAATTACACCAGCCACCATAAGAGCAGAGGACGAGTTGATGTGCTTCTGCGTCCCCTTGGAAGGGTCTGGGGCCGAGGAAAACGCTGACCTCCACTCCCTGAGGAAGTAGTCACCATTTGTTTTCTTTTTTCCTTTGGCCAAAAAAAAGTTTGCTTTAATCGTTAAAAACTAAAGTTTCCTGGACAGAGAGGTAGAACATGTATTTTTTCTCTTCCCCTGTTTTGTAGGAAGCTGAAGGCTTCAGGGGAGCCCTGACCTGGGACGACTCGATGGCCCTGGGTGAAGAAAAGACAGAGGTGGAAGCATCTGCAGAGGCAAAGGCCCCGTCCCGTGCGAGGTGGGGCTGCGGGGAGCAAGAGGTGGACCCCCCCGGGCCTGTGAGCCAGGAGCAGCTGCTGCGCCTGGAAGCGGAGGGCGGGCCCACCTCCCCTGTGTGGGGGGCAGAGGGACCACCCGCCTCTGCTGGTGCCTCTGGAGCTTACGTGCCACAAACCAACACTGCCGGTATGGGGACTGGAGACCGTTTGTACTCCGTGGGAAGCCAGGTGGGTAGCACAGTGAATGGGAATTTAGGTTGACCCGCGTCCTTCAAGAGCATGTGCCAGCACTTCCTCACCATCCTACACCCTTCCCCAGTACTAAGTGCGTTTTCTCTCATTGTTGCAGATGGAAGATACCAAACCTTCTGCCTCCCAGGCGCCACCTCCAAGTGTTAGCATCCCCAGAACCACAGCTCTCTGCTCCGGACACGATGCTGATACCGAAGATGACCCGTCCCCAGTTGCTTCGCCCCGAGTGCTGGGCCTCAGGCAACAGCCGCACGTCTCAGGTTCCCCTTTCCCCACACGGTGGCCGTCTGTGGTGCGCCCTTGTGCCGCTGTTCCTCAGCTCTCCAGTGGCAGCGTTTCTGCCTCCTCCACGGGCAGCAGTCTCCAGGGCCGCCAAGAGAAGGTGGAGACTCGAAGTGACTCCCTGGCCAAGGTCTCCTCCTCCCTAGAGCTGGCTGTCCCCAAGGAGGCCCCCTCTCTGGTGGGGTCAGGGCCTCGGCTGCAGTGGGCATCACAGTCTGCCGCCTCGGGGAGTGACGGTGCTGGCCTGAGCAGGAGGCGCCTCTCCTTCCAGGCTGAGTACTGGGCTTGTGTGCTGCCAGATTCTTTGCCTCCTTCCCCCGACCGCCACTCCCCCCTCTGGAACCCAAATAAGGAGTACGAAGACCTGCTTGACTATACTTATCCACTGAGGCCTGGGCCTCAACTCACAAAGCGACTTGAGAGCCACATGCTGGCTGATCCTGTCCTGCAGGACTCAGGTGTAGACCTGGATAGCTTCTCTGTTTCCCCAGCAAGCACCCTCAAATCACCTGCTAATGTCTCCCCCCATTGCCCGCCAGCAGAGGCCCCCACCCTGGCACTTTCTGGGCCTGGAGAGCCAGATCTGCAGCGGTGGTCCTCTGGAGCACCCCAGAAGCAGGGCAGCGTGGGCATGGCAGCTTGGAGCCAGCTCGCATCCACCCCCAGAGCCCCAGGCAGCAGGGATACTCCTCGGGAGAGCAGAGAGACAGCCCAGAGGGCTGCAAAGGACTGGCTCCCTTTGGGCAAGCACCTTGAGCTAGGCTCTCCCCAGCTGAGGACAAGGGACAGAGGGGGGCCCTCGCCCAGGCTGGAGAGGGAGAGGAGAGCCAGCCAGAGTGCCCCGGGCCCTGCCTGCACTGAGTCTGGATGGAAGTCGGAAGAGGAGGTGGAAAGTGACGACGAGTATCTTGCCCTACCCTCTCGGCTGACGCAGGTTTCCAGTTTGGTTTCATATCTAGGTGTTATTCCCACCTTGGTGACCCTACCCACTGGGGCTGCCGAGGGGCAGAGCTCCTTGGAAGTGTCGGACAGCGATGGGCCAGCTTCCCTCCCATCAGACTCCAGTCGAAGTCAGCCTCCTCCTGGGGCTGCCTTCCGAGGGCCCGGAGACCCTGAGGGCCAGAGCCACTGCTGCCTGCGTAACTTGGTTGGGGCCCGGGACTCCGCCAGGGAAGGCAGTCTGGTGAGCAGCCAGGCACTCGGGGTTTCCCCTGGGCTGCTGAAAACACGCCCCTCCTTGCCGGGTGCGTTGGACAGGTGGCCGTTCTCAGACCCAGATGCCACAGGGCAGCTTCCCAGGAAAGCAGGGGAGCAGGGGAAAGACTCACTGGTGCAGTGTGTGCAGGTAAGGCCGCAGCGCGGAGAGAACCTGTCTTGCCTTCCCTAGTCTATGAGCATCCCGATAACACTTGCTGGCACTGACAGCCCTTCATATGCCCGGCGCTGTGCTGGATTTTATCTTATTTAGTCCTCACAGCTCTTACCAGATAAGTACCATTGTTCTCATTTTACTATTGGGAGAAAAGGGCAGAAAGAGACTAGGTAACTTGCCTGCTGCCCACTGGCAAGGGCCAGAGCCAGCAATCAGACCCAGCCCAACTGAGGAGCCTGAGCTCTTAACCACTATCCCTGGTTGCTTCCGCCTCTCAGATATGCTGCACAAAGGGTCCATGCACACAGGCCTTTAGGAAACACTGGGCTTTACAAAGGTAGTGGCTCATTTACCTGCAGGAATTCTCAGAGCTTACTTTGCCACAGTGGTGTTACTCCACAAAGTTAGGGACATAAGATATCCCATGTCCTGGACTTCTTGGACACTCATCCTTTGTTTCTGGGCTTTTTATTTTAGTATCTGGTGGTTTAATTCATACTGCATGGAGTGGTAGAGATCTGGATTTGAAGCATGGCACTGTGGTCTCTGGAATTTTGGCTCAGTCTCTTCTCTTTTTTTTTTTTTTTTCAGTACTGGGGATTGAACCCAGGGGCATTCTACCTCTGAGCTACACCCTCAGCCCTATTTTTTATTCTTTGTTTTGAAACAGGGTCTCACTAAGTTGCAGAGGACCTCACTAAGTAGCTGAGGCTAGCTAGCCACAAACCTGCCATCCTCCTGTCTCAGCCTCCCAAGTACTGGGATTACAAGCATGCGCCACCACGCCCGGCTGGCTCAGTCTCATGAGTTTGTTTGTAAAATGTGGAGCCGTGCCTCCTTGGGATGCTGTGTGGATTAAGTGAAATGATTTATGTCAGGACTCAGCACAGTCCCTGACCCAGGACAGATTCAGGAGGTCCACTTGCCAGCGTCCCCTGCCCTGCCTCCCTGCTGAGCAGCAGGAGGAGTGAGTGTATACCATGTGTCCACCCTGCAGTGTGGCAGACAGCCTCTGCGCCCCTGTAGGCTCACGCCGCCTAGCCTAGCACTTGAGGGCTTTGATCTGCCTGCAGTCACAAGTTATTTTACCTGTGGAGCAGGTAGGACCAATGTTACCATGTACCCTTCTTTTGTGATAAAGATAGAGATGCCAGGAGGTGACAGCTGGTTTTGCCTGTGGGTTCAGGTTAGTGAGGATCTAGTCATTCATTTTGCCTTCACCTGTTGCACAGGAGCAGTTTGCTGGTTAGTGAGTGGAGAATTGCTTTCCACGGCAGGCCTGCGCCTTCTGGGCTGTTCCGAAGCCCCTTTTCCTTCGCAGCTCCACTCCCACCTGCAGGGTTTTTCCAGTCTGTCATCTTTTGGTGTGACATCTGGCTAAGGGGAGACAGAAACAAGTGGAACTTCTTCCTCCCTTGGCAGAGGGAGGCCTGGAGTCATGGAGTGGGGACAGGGAGGAGAGAGGAGACTAATGCCCCTGTGAGAGAAAGTTCTGGAAAGGTGCATGCCATTTCCCAGAATCTTGATATTTTTAGCCCTTTTCAACAGCAGTTCGGTCAGTAACACCACGTGTTCTATTATTTGTCTCTGCAGACATTTTGCTGTCAGCTGGAAGAGCTGATCTGCTGGCTGTATAATGTCGCAGACGTTACTGACCTTGGGACTCCACCCAGGTCCAGCCTCACGTGTCTCAAGTCTTCTCTGCAGCTCTACCGGGTAATGTGTGGTCCTGGCTTCTGGCTTGTTCACTCCCAAGAGTGGTGGCAAAACTACTTAATAAAATCTCAAAAAACTGATGCTTGGTATGTGTAGCTCAGTTGGCTGTTTTACCTGAAATCTAATCAGAGATGTTTTTCAGATTCTGAGTGTTGAACACTTTGTAAAATGTGTGAGTTAACTTCTAGGTTAAGTAGACTTTAGAGAATTTATGTTATGTTTATCTCGAATGAAAATACTTTCATCTGATTTGCATTCCAATTTTCCAAATGTCTCAGGGATTATTATTATAGACCTGTGCTATTATAGACCCACTGGTCATATTTAACTATTTAAATTATGTAGCCAGGTGTGATGACGCACGCTTGTAATCCCAGTACTTGGGAGGCTGAGACAGGAGGATCACAGGTTTGCAGCCAGCCTCAGCTACTTAGTGAGGCCCTCCGCAACTTAGTGAGATGCTGTTTCAAAAATAAGGAATAAGCAGGGTGTGGTGGCTCACGCTTGTAATCCCAGTACTTGGGAGACTGAGACCGGAGGATCGGGTTCGTAGCCAGCCTCAGCTACTAGTGAGGCCTCTGCAACTTAGTGAGACCCTGTTTCAAAATAAAGAATAAAAACTAGGGCTGAGGGTGCAGCTTGGAGGTAGAATGCCCCTGGGTTCAATTCCCAGTACCGAAAAAATTAAAATAAATTATGTAAAATTAGGGCACAGTGGCACATGCCTGTAATCCCAGTATTTGGGAGGCTGAGTTAGGAGGATCACAGGTTCAAGGCCAGCCTTGACAACTTAGCAATACCCTGTTTCAAAATAAAAGGTTATGGATGCATCTTGAAGGTGGAATACCCCTGGGTTCAATTCCCAGTACCAAAAGAAAAAAAATTAAAAAAAAGATTCAGACTTTTCATTTACACTAACTACATTCCAAGTGTTCAGTCACCACAAATGTCTAGTGACCACTACACTGAGCAGGGCAGGACAGATACAGAACACTCCATCATAACCACAGAAAGTTCTATTGCACTGTGTTGGTATTTAAGGTTTGAGATGAAATTGTACAGGCTTTCTTTTCTTTTTTTTTTTTTTTTTTTTTTTTTTTTTTTTTTTTTTTTTTGCCGTACTGGAGTACTGGTGATTGAACCTAGTGGCACTCTACCACTGAGCTACATCTCCAGCCTTTTTATTTTTAATTTTTTATTTTGAGACAAGGTCTCAACTACGTTGCCCAGGTTGGCCTCAAACTTGTAATCCTCTGGCCTCAGCCTCCCAAGTACCGGGATTGCAGGCGTGTACCACCATGCCTGGCTCCACAGGGCATTCTCATGGTGCAGATTTAAACAAAAATCTGATACCGGTGTGCTCCGTGTGTGTTTGGGCGTGTGTTCTGCTGTTTTTTTTTTTACCTCCTTTTCGAAGTTTCCGTTATTTTAAAAATACATCCTTGTGGGATTTAATTTGATCATAGACTAAATATATTAAATTGGAGGATAAATCATGTAGTTGTTACCCTGAAACCTTGAAGGGAAGACTTTACCACTCATCATTCTTTGCTAAAACTCAGGAGACAGACTGGTGAGGGAAAAGCAGGTTTTGTTCAAAGCCAGCTTTTAGGAAGGTAAGACATGGAGCTTTCTGTCTCAAAGCTCCATGTTCAGGGGCTTGGGCTCAGAGAACTTCTATGAGAGGGAAAAGGGATGCAGTGGGACAAAGCCAAGGAGTCCGCAGGCCTTGCCCTCTGCAGGACCTAAGCCTTCCACAGCTGGGGCCTCGGTGGCCCCCTCCTCACATCAGAGGGAGCCTGGAGCCTCAGACCTGTGGGGCAGCACCTGCATCTTTATACACAAACATGTTACCTTTTCCCCACTTAGGTCTTTATGGTTTATTTTTGTCTGTATGGAAGATGTTCGTGTGTAGTGTTTTTTTTTGGGGGGGGTGAGATATTGAACCCAGGGCCTGGTGCATGCTAGTCGAGCGCTCTACTGAGCTACATCCCCAGACCCAATATGTTACTTTTTGAATGAGGAGAAGAAAAATCATTGCAGAGGGCTTTCTTCAGAATTTAGAATTCCATGAAAAAAGGATATTAAAGATAGAGGAATAGATTAGGGAAAGATTGGGCAGGGAGGAGAAAGCTCTAAGAAAAAACTTCTTTTTTCCCCTGAAGAAATACTATTGCTAAAAAACAAAAACAGAGCCAGGCGTGGTGGTGCACGCTTGTAATCCCAGTAACTGGGAGGCTGAGACAGGAGGATCGCAGGTTCACAGCCAGCCTCAACTACTTAGTGAGGCATTCTGCAACTTAGTGAGACCCTGTTTCAAAATAAAGAATAAAAAATAGGGCTGGGGGGTGGAGCTCAGAGGTAGAATGCTCCTGGGTTCAATCCCCAGTACCACAGGAAAAAAAAAAGCCTCCCCAGGTTGTTCTATTATAACCCTGAGCATACAGTTAACCTCAGCTGACTTCCAGCACTGCTGGTTAGCCAGGCCTCCGTGACTCCTTCTTGAAGGGGTGGAGGCCGTGTTTGTCCTCTGAGCCTGAGGCCAGTGTACAAGGGCTTTTCCAGGACAGTTGTTTAGATTTCTACAACCTTTAAAACCTGACTTATGATGGTGCATGCCTATGATCCCAGCACTTGGGAGGCTGAAACAGGAGGATAGCAGGTTCAAGACCAGCCTCAGCAACTTAGACCCTGTTTCAAAATAAAAAATAAAATAGGGCTGGGGATGTAGCTCAGAGGTAGAATGCCCCTGGGTTCAATCCCCAGTACCACAAAACAAAACTGACCTGTCTTCAGCAGAAGAGGGCGTGATTTGCCTGTACTTGAGGGAAGGCTGCAACACCCAGGGCCCAGCTGACTCACAGCCTGGCTGGGACCACACCCTGGCTAGAGGACAGCCTTTGTTTTCCATCTCAGAGCCAACTAAAATCTCTGCCTGGGCCTGAGCAGGGAGGCCAGCTGCTCCACCCCATAGGAATGCGGTGTGCAGCCTGTGGAGAGCTAGCCCTGAGTGCCTCACCCAGAGTGAGCTTGAGGAAGGCTGAGTGTGAGGGTCTCTGTGCGCACACCCCACGTGTGTGCATGCACACATGCGCACACATACCTGTATAGGGCCCTACCACTGGGCCAGCACCACTGCCAGCAGAGAAATTACCCTGTTAGACTTGGCTCAATGGCCTTTTCTGGCCTGTCGGAACAGGTGCACATAGATTACCCCCATCCCCTCATACCATCCTCTGTGCCTCAGCTTCCAGGCCAGCTAGAAGCAACCACTTGTTTTGTGGGTAGAGCTAAAATCGGAGCCAGGAGTTGCTCTTGCAGGTCATTGAGGCCTAGGCTTGTGTCACACACTGAGTCACAAAGTGAGTTGCACTGTCACCCACTCTTCCACACAGAATGCTGCATGGCTCATGCATGCGTATGTATAAGTTACCTTGGGTCCTATTTAGCTCAAATCCCAGTGTAAGCTGTGCGTGCATGCTTGTAGTCCCAGGCAGAAGGCTCACAAGCTTCAAGGCCAGGCTGGGCAGCTTAGTGAGACCCTGTCTCAAATTTTAAAAACAAAAAGGACTGGGGGTGTAGCTCAGTGGCAGAACACTCCTGGGTTCATTCCCCAGTACTGCAAAAAAAAACCCAAAAAACCTTTATAAGCAAGTGTGTATGTTAACATATTTTAACTGAGACTTTTTTTCTCATATGTTTGTACTCTTAGGTTAATACTGTGGGGTTGAAGCAATGTCTAAACTACATAGAACACCTGAGAATAACATAGTATAGGTATTAGTGTAAAGGAAGATTGAAAGCTGGGCGTGGTGACACACACCTGTAATCCCAGTACTTGGGAGGCTTAGACAGGAGGATAATGGGTTCAAAGCCAGCCTCTGCAACTTAGCCAGACCCTGTTTTCATATAAAAACTAAAATAGGGCTGGTGTGTAGCTCAGAGGTAGAATGCCCCTGGGTTCAATCCCCAGTACCACAAAAAAAAAATGGAAGACTGCAGACAGGAAAACAGTAAATCCAAGAGTACAATGATCATTTCAGAAACTTAAGCACCAAATCCTGCCCCATGGATTATAGGTGGTCCTGTGTTTGACTTCTTAGCAGCTAAAGGAAGATCAAAAGCAGTTGGCTACAAGACTTGGTAGCCGTGAGGGGAAAACAGGTGAGCCGCTTGGAAACTCACCACTTTGCGGACGCTGAGGCAGCTAACCTGGAGGTCTGCAGAGGGAGGTACTGAGGTGGAGGCAGAAGCTCCCTGTCACTGTAGTGGCAGGTCATTCGTGGTTCTTACTGTCAGGCCCTTTCGGATAGAATTTATTTTGGGAATCCCATACCTCTGTAAATTAAAGAGAATCCCATACGGTAGGGCACAAGAAGGAATCCCTGACTCCAAGCTGTTCACGAACCAGCCTCTTGTCAGGCAGAAGAAAACTCCTGATGTCAAACTAAATAGTTCCCCTGGGCTCAAAGATGCTAACATTAAACTGTACTGTTTGCTTGTAGAATTCTGTAGACTAAGTGATGTATGTCTTCCATTTTTGAGAAATCAAGCTACCTTGCATGGTGTTTGTTTTGAACAGCATTTACAAAACAGTGGTAATGATTTTTTTTTCTTTTCCTAATATGTCTTAAGCAATTTAAGAGAGATATAGACGAACATCAGTCCCTGACGGAGAGCGTTTTACAGAAGGGGGAGATTCTTCTTCAGTGCCTATTGGATAACACCCCAGGTGAGATGCTCAAGGGCTTTCTTTAATATTTTTTAATTCTGATTGACATATAACTATATATATTTATGGGGTATTGTGTGGCATTTCAACATGTCTGTACAATGTAACAATCAGATCAGGGTAATTGGTATATTAATCATCTCAAACATTTATCATTATCACTTTGTGTTAGAACATTCAAAATACTCTCTCCTAGCTAGTTTGAAAATACATTTAATTGTTGTCAACCACAGTTTCTATGCTGTACACCATTAGAATTGGGGCTGGGAGCTTGGCGTGGTGGCGCACACTTGTAATCCTAGTACTTGGGAAGCTGAAACAGAAGGATTGCAGGTTCAAGGACAGCCTCACCAAGTAGTGAGACTCTCATCAACCTAGTGAGACTTTATTTCAAAACAAAAATGAAATAGGGTTGGGGGTGTAGCTCGGAGTTAGAATGCCCCTGGGTTCAATCCCCAGTACCAAAAAAGAATTGGGGCTGGGGATATAGCTCAGTGGCACATGCAAGGCCCTGGGTTTAATCCCCAGCACCACAAAACATTAGAAATTATTTCTCCTATTCAGCTGCATTCCTGTACCTATTAACCATGTTCTCTCCATCTCCTGTCCTCCACACCTTTCTGTAAGATCAACTTTCTCATATAAAAGTGAGAACATACAATATTTTTCTTTCTGCACCTGACATTTCACTTAACATAATTCTCTTCACTTCTACCCATGTTGCTGCAAATGACAGAATTTAATTTTGCCAAATAATATTCCACTGTGTATATTTACCACATTTTCCTCATCCATCCATCCATCCATCCATCTGTCCGTCCGTCCGTAGACACGTAGGTTGATTCCATATCAGGCTGCTGTGGATAGTATTGCAGTGAACATGAGTGCAAATGTGTCTCTGACACGCTGGTTTCATTTCCCTTAGAGATGTACCTGTAATGGGATTACTGGATCATACAGCAGTTGCACTTCAAGTTTCTTGAGGAACCCCCATATGTTTTGCATAGTGGCTATCCAGATTTACATCCCCACCAGCAGTGATGAGTGCCCCCTTTTCCACATCCTCGCCGTTGTCTTTTTGGTAATAGCCATTCTAACTAAGATTGTGTCTCATTGTGGTCTTGATTTGCATTTCCCTTGTAGTGATATTGAGCATTTTTTCATATATTTGTTGTCATAACTTTTTTGTGTATGGTACTTCGGATCGAACCCAGGGGCGTTCTACCTCTGAGCTATACCCCCAGCCCTATTTTATTTTTTATTTTGAAACGGAGTCTCACTAAGTTGTTGAGGCTGGCCGTGAACCTACGATCCTCCTATTTCAGCCTCCCAAGTACTGAGATTACAAGTGTGTTCCACCATGCCCGGCATCATAACTTTTTTTGAGAAATGTTTGTTCAGGTTATTCACCCATTTTTTAATCAGATAGATTTGTTGTTTGAATTCCTTATATATTCTGAGAGTTGATCCCTGTCCTGTAGGTTGTCTCCATTCTATTGATTATTTCCTTTGCTGCGCAGAAGTTTGATGTGATCCCGTTTGTCACTTCTTGCTTTTGTTGCTTATGCTTTTAGGGTCGTATCCAAAAATCTTTGCCCAGATCAGTGTCCTGACCTATATTTTCTTTTAGTAGTTTCAGACTTTTAGGTTTTACATTTGTCTTTGATTCATTTTGGGTTGATTTTGTACAAGGTGAAAGATGGGGTCAAGTTTCAATCTGCATGTGGATATCCAGTTTTCTCAGCACCATTTCTCTAATATTTTTGCTGCCTTTATTAAAAATTAATTGGCTGGAGATACATGGATTTATTTCTGGATTCCCTATTCTGTTCCAGTGGTCTGTGTCTGTTTTTATGTGCTTGAGACTTTTTTGTGTGTTTTGGTCTTGTCTTGTTTTTTGGTACGAGAGATTAAACCCAAGGCCTTGCATGTACTAGGCAAGTGTTCTACCACTGAGCTACATCTCCAGCCCCTTTTTTGAATTTTAATTTTGAGATAGGGTCCACTGAATTGCCCAGGCTGGTCTCAACCTTGTGACCCTCCTGCCTCAGCTTCCTGAGTAGCTGGGGTCACAGGCTTGGGCATCAGACCTAGTTTATGTGCTTGAGGTTTTTAATTTAGCCGGAGCATAATCCTTTTCAGCAACAGGCCCAGGGACCCACAGTGTGCCTGGTGAGGAGACAGTATCGTGAGAACACCCACCCCCACCCCACCCCACCCCTGTGCACCCGCTGCCTTAGAGTCACATGACAACCGTCTGCCAGCTCCTCACATCACTGTCCCTTGCAAACCAACAGTAGGGCAGTTGTCGTCCTAAAGACGAGCCTATCAGAAATCAGTTCAATCCCCAGCACGAAAGAGAGAGAGAGAAAGGAAGAGAAAGAAAAAGAAAAAGAAAGAAAAAGAAACGAGTCATCGAGCCAGCAAGAGCAGCACTCTCCACTTTCTATTTACCTGGTGATGTCCTGGGTGGGAACCCTGGTTTCAAGCCAGCAGTCCTTCGCTGTGGCTGGGGTAGTCATGGGTAGCCCACAGGTCCCCACCTCAGTCAGCTCAGGGTGGACTCTGGCTCATCTGCTGTACACTTTGCTTTGGGGAAGGATTTATTTCAGGAAAGCACTGTACTGTTCAAAAAGATTTGAGAAGAGTATATTCTCAGGGAATAGACTGGATGAAGAAGTAAACTCATGAGAGGGAACAGGGTGGCTGTGGCTTGCAAGCCAAGTTCAACACATTCAGCAGAATAGGTTTCCAGCTCGAACTGTGAAAATCAAAGACAAGTGTGCCGGGTGCCATCGATTTGTGCTCATCGTTGTCCTTGTGGGGGAAGGTATGATACAGAGGATGAATAAGAGTGTGAGGTTAAAGCCTTGAACTGGTGCACTCCCAAAAGCAGCCCCTAATTTCCTGTTCACCTGGACAAACAAGTGCTTAAAGAGCCCATCTGTATTCCTCAGTTTTGGAGTGGGGTGGGATTTACACTGGAACCAAACAGCATAAGCAACGGGGGACATGGTCCTGGGGGCTTGAGAAGCCACGAGGAGACACTTTCCTTGACGGTGGTGAGCAGGCACGTACCAGGGAGGTAGCATAGAACAGGGTTTCTCAGCCATGCTGCCACGTAGGGCTGCTTAATTCTTTGTTGTAGCGGGTTTTCTTGAGCATTGCAGGATGTTTCGTGGCATCCCTGGCCCTACTAGATGCCAGTGAGCCCTCCCCACCCCCAGAGTTGTGACACCCCAAAGCATTTTTATTTGCAGTATTGGGTATTGAACCCATTCTACCTCTGAGCTACACCCCCAGCCCTATTTTTATTCTTTATTTTGAAACAGGGTCTAAGTTGCAGAGGGCCTAAGTAGCTGAGGCTGGCCACAAACCTGCGATCCTCCTGTCTCAGCCTCCCAAGTACTGGGATTACAAGGGTGCACCACCATGCCCGGCTACCCCAGAGCATTTTCAGACACTGCCCTTGGTAGCCTGAGCTGTCAGGAGGTGGAGGGGTTTGATGGACAGCAACCACCAAAGGGTGTGCAGTGGGGAAGTGATTTCCAGTGTGAAGTATGAGAGCCCTTGGTAATCCTCTGCTCCCTCACAGCCTTTGTTTTGGCCCTTCCCATATTCTCTTGCACTAGGATTTTTAGGTTTTCTATCAGGGTAGAGACTCATGCCAAGCTCCTTTGTTGCTATGGTTACACCAGCATTTTTGAACACTTAGCCTGGGCTGAAACAGTTCTCACATTATTTTGAAACAGTTTTCACATTATTTTTTGTCATTTAATCACAGCTCTGTGAGATACTGTTATAACTCTTACTTTACAGAGTTGTGAATTTGCCTCAGGCAGCCCCTGTGCGCTTTCTCCTGTTGTCAGTGTCTGGAGGTGCAGGGACCTGAGCAGGGGGAGGGCCCAAATATAGGAGCTACCTCTTTTCACAGACACCACATGTACAAGTAGGCCTCTTAAAAGTTTGTTTTGAGAGCCAGGCGTAGTGTCGCACGCTTGTAATCCCAGTACTTGGGAGGCTGAGACAGGAGGATCTGGGTTCGCGGCCAGCCTCAGCTACTTAGTGAGGCCCTCTGCAACTTAGTGAGACCCTGTTTCAAAATAAAGAATAAAAAATAGGGCTGGGGGTGTAGCTCGGAGGTAGAATGTCCCTGGGTTCTATCCCCAGTACTGAAAAAAAAAAGTTTGTTTTGAGCCAGGCGCGGTGACGCACGCTTGTAATCCCAGTACTTGGGAGGCTGAGACAGGAGGATTGCAGATTCACAGCCAGCCTTAGCAATTTAGTGAGGCCCTCCACAACTTAGACCCTGTTCTGTTTCAAAATAAATAAAATAGTGCTGGGGGTGTGCTTTGGGGGTAGAATGCCCCTGGGTTCAATCCCCAGTACCTCATGTACACACACAAAGTTACTGTTTTGACCTTCACTTCATCAACCCAGCACTTTTCAATGCCTGGCCTGTAATAACATTCCCCTTGGCCCTGCTCTCAAAAGGGATCTGGGGGTATTTTACTGGCCAGACGAGGCTTTGGGGTAGAATCTGTAGTTCTCAGACAGGTATCCAGTTTCTTTCAGATTCATACATTGCCTTTCCAGGAGCACCCTGGCATGGAGCCAGCACACAAACTCCCACCAGCTTCTTCAGAGCCTGCCTTGTTACTGGGCTCCAAGTGTAACCTTAGGGGTGTGATGCCAAGGTTTACTTCCCACTCTAGTAGGTCCCTATACTAGCCTCCAGCCCAAGGCCTCCTCCTTTTGACCCAGTTACTTAAGGGCAGGTTCACTAACATCCCCATTCCTTTTACTGGATCAAGTGGTGGGAACCTGTTAAAACACAAAAGTTAGGAGTCGTGTGTGGTGGCGCACACCTATAATCCCAGTGACTAGAGGCTGAGGCAAGAGGATCAAAAGTTCAAGGTCAGTCTCAGCATTTAGTGAGACCGTCTCAAAATAAAAAGGGCTGGAGGTGCAGCTCAGTGATAGAATGCCCCTGGGTTCAACCCCTAGTACCACACACACAAAAAAAGACAAAGTCACACTAGAAAATGATTTCCACTTCCTTCCCCTTCCTAGCTTCTCTTTTCCTTGGACCTGACAGCCTAAAAGTACAAACAGAAAGGTCCCCTGAATTCCACTGACAACACACAGGAAGGCTGACGAAGACTGATGAAGGTGGAGGGAGAACCCAGCCCAGCCACCCTCACAGCCAAGCTTGGCTGCATTCCTCTGCCACGCCAGCTCTCTCCAGAGTTGATGACAGGGCACTGCCGTGGCTTCCCTAGAGGCTCATCTCCACACAGCCGCCCGTTCCTTCTGCTTCCGCCCATCCAGTCAGCATTGTCTGACATACACAGCTTCCCCTTTCCCTTCCTCTGCTGGCAGATGTCACAGCTGTGGCAGGAAACCAGGAGCGTGTTAACACAGCTGATAAAGCACCGGAAGCCAAGGCAGCCTTTGTGTTTAACACAATTTATTCTTTTAAAGAAAAAGAATAACAGGCCTGCTGTGCATGATGTGCTGTGGCCACAGCCCGTCCCTTCCTCACAGGAGCATTCCAGCACCCTAGGAGCAAATCCTGGCCACCATGTCTCATCACAGCCTGTTCACAGATCATTTTCCTTTTACTTCACTTAGGACCCAAAAAAAGGGTTCACAAGCATCCCCAAATACATTACCAGACCACCATATGTGGAATGTCAGTCCCCCAGCCAAGAGAAGTTGAGAGGAGTTGGGAGCAGGGCCCATCAGATACCATCCACCAGAAAACCATGTCTGTGTGCCCGTCTGTAATTCCAAAGTGCAGCCTGTGAATTCTCTTAGCTTTAATCAGAAATTAACAACATAGATTCTCCATTTCAACATGTCCCTGGAGCATCAGGGGTTTTGTTTGTTTGTTTGTTTTTCTAAAAAGGTGGACATTCTGAAACTACTGTCATAGTACTATTTTGGGCAAAATGCTATATCTTTGTATAACCTCATTGTTAGTTTTAAAGGACGTCCTTGGGAGGATCGCTAAGCAGTCTGGTGAGCTGGAGAGCCACGCAGATCGCCTTTATGACTCTATCTTAGCCTCTTTGGACATGCTGGCTGGCTGCACCCTCGTCCCTGACAATAAGCCAATGGCAGCAAAGGAGCGTCCGTGGGAAGGAGTTTAATCTGGTAAGTAGAGGAACCCAGGAAGGAAGCCTGCCCCCAACCCCAGTGCTGATTACGGCAGAGTTCCTGCTCTAACCGTAGACTGCTTCTTAGTAGCGTGTTGAGCTAAGAGCTGTTGAAACAAACGAGATGCCAGAGGAGGGCAGCCCAGGGTACTGAGAAGAGTTGCTGCTGTTGCCAGGGAGTTGTGGGCCTTCAGTGTAAGGAAAGCCCATGTTAGTGCCTTCCATTACTTGGTTTCACCCCTGTTGCCTACTGAGAACAAGAGCGCCCCAATCCCATTTATTCTGCATTCCCCACTACTGCCTCTCAGAGAACAGCAGCAAAATCTTATCCATACTTTGTTTCTGCACATGTACACATCTCCAGTATGGGGCTGTGACCAGTTGCCTGTCCTGTAGGCTCTCCTCACCCAGCTCCTTTGGCGCTCCATCTTTAAGCATCTCTGACAGCACTAAGTGCCCACTGAAACACAGGGTCACTGCCAACTCCACACCGGCCCCCTCCCCACAAAGGGTCTCTGCAAACTCCCACACCCTTCTTCCAGTAAGGGCTGGGGAATAATGGAGGTAACACACCTTGGAGACTTAAGTGGTACAACCTTTTATCTCTTGGAAAGTCAAGCAGGGAATGACAGGAAGGGGGTGAGAGAGAAGGAGTGTTACCCAGTACCATGGGGCAGCCATTGCCCAACGCTCTTCATGATTCCTCAACTTTCTTGGGAACTTCTTCTCCTACAACAAAATGTTTATAGTGCTCAACTCAGATTTTCTTTTTTTTTTTCCTTTTTTTTGTGTGGTACTGGGGATTGAACCCAGGGGCATTCTACCTCTGAGCTCCACCCCCATCCCGATTTTTATTCTTTATTTTGAAACAGGGTCTCACTAAGTTGCTGAGGCTGGCTGCAAACCTGTGATCCTCCAGTCTCAGCCTCCCAAGTACTGGGATTATAAGCGCGCGCCACCATGCCCAGCTCTGCTCGGATTTTCTAGGTGAGAGTTGAGCAAGCCCCCGTATATGCATCAAAGCAATTAAAGTGGTTGTCTTAGTTCTGAAATGGATGCAGGTGACTGTGGCTGTCATTTCTTTCTTGACAATAACATTATAGCCTGTAACAAGTACTTCTTTCTTTTTCAGGCATCTTCTCAGAGATGCGGTCAGCCAAAAGTTGCCTCATGGGGAGAAAACTGTCAACAAGTCCTTACAAGGGCCATTTAACAGTTTAGTCAAGGGGGAAACTTAACTCCAATACACTAGCTTTAAAAGCCTTTCTCTTCTCTGAAGTAAGGGCTGAGTTACTGTTTTTATTTACAATGAATCCTTCCAAACCAAGGTTTTCCTTTTGGTGCTTCTCTACAAAAAGCATGTGGCTTTGCAATTTTTGTTAAAATAGTAAAACTTACAGGTCTTTCTTGGCTCCCCCTCTGTCCAGTTAAAAAAAAAAAACAGCCAGCAAAGCTCCTAAATTCTTCTATCTGCTGAGATCACTTACAGAAGGCTGCTTTAAGAAGCAAGGTTCCAAATACCTGGTATCCTCAGGCATAGAACGGGATCCAAGAGACTGAAAAAAGTGATTGGTTGGCCAGAAACCTTGAGTCTTTTCATAAGGTGAGACTTAGGTTTGTACATTTCTTTGAAGGTTTTTAGATAGAAGAGACTTCAGCCCTTTAGTCTGCAGAAGAAGAGGGGTAAATAGAACCTCTACAAACTACTTTAGACAATTTGACACCTTTTGCCATCTCCAGGGCTTAGGTCTCCACCTTCCTGCCTAACTAACTAGTATCTTAAGAGAATGCAGGATGTTATTAGAGAACTGTCATTGGGCTTCAGCAGGCTGTGGAGCTGATGATTAAGCTTATGGGCTTGGGAGGAGGCATCCTCCATTCCTACCCTCCCAAGACTAGTCCAAGGTCAGGGAAGGAGATGGAGAGGGTCACACACTGACTCACTACAGAAACTAAAGCTGTCAGTAGTGAAGGGGAAAAGAAATTCTTTGTTGCTTGGGAGCTGGCATGTTAAGTACCTTGTCAGAATAGAAAAGAAAAATGAATCAACCATTTAAAGCTTTCTGAAGAAAAGTGATGTTGTTTTTAGTAATCTGCAAATTCTACAAAAAAAGCACTTAAAAAGTTCTATTTGGGCCTTGAATGATTATCAAAGTACAGTATCTAAAGTTCTATTATTAAGTGTGATTTTTCTGCTTCTAAACTTCTCAGTCTTTATAGTTAATAGAAAATAGCTACTAAATTAACAATATTTAAAGGTTAGCTATTCAATAGTAGCTACACAGAAAATAAAGTATTTCAAGTGCCAGTTGCTATGGTACGATTTACCATAATCAGAATGAAAACTATTTTACAATTCTACCATCTCCATATTAATCTTGATTCCATACATGGTGAGATTTTAAAAGACAAAAAACACCTCCCTAGCAAATAATTCTCAATTATAAGCATATATGTGAAACATTCTTGAAAACTTAGAATTGGTTAAAAAAGCAGGTGTGTTCAGTGGCCTCTATTCTTGAATTGGTACAGTCACCTTTGGATGTGGCTATCAATTGGAACGTGCCTTTATACTGAGTATGTTAGAGCAGCCCTTAGTGAATTAAGCCCATTCACTTACTAGAATTTGACAAGCATGAAGTTAAGTCTGTATTAGCATAAAAATTGAAGATGATGTTACAAAAAAATAGGCAAATATTATACCAATTGAATGCAAAATTGGTATATTCTTATTTCTATTCAATGTAATAATTAGCTTCAACTAACAGGAATTTTCAGGTTGTTTTTTTAGAATACCCTGTTTTCCAAAAGTGCTGTTTTATATCTTGAGATGATCTGAGCTATTTTTACTCATCCTCTTTGAAATAAGGTGTGACTAAAGGGTGCTAACTTTCTGAACGGCCCCAGCCACTGAGGAGTATCAACACAACTGTTAACTCTATCTTCAGTATGAGATCTCCCTTAAAACTCAAGCTAAAATGCTGCCAGCAGCATTTCCATGAGCAACCATGGCCAACTTAGATTCAAGTAGCCAGGCTGGCTAGCATGCTACGAACTACCAAGAATAAAATTTCCTAGTGGTGGTGTATATGCCTGTAATCCCAGTACTTGGGAGGCTGAGACAGAAGGATTGCAGGTTTACTGCCAGCCTCAGCAAGTAGTGAGACTCAGCAACCTAACAAGACCTTATTTCAAAAACAAAAAATAAAAAGGTCTAGGGTGTAGCTAAGAAGTAGAATGTCCCTGGGTTCAATCACCAGTATCTCACACACACACACCAAAAAAAAAAATAATGGAATTTGAGTCCACCCTGGGTTCAGTCACCAGTATCTATCTATCTATCTCTCTCTCTCTCTCTCTCTCTCTCTCTCTCACACACACACACACACACACACACACACACACACACACACACACACACACACACAATTAATGGAATTTGAGTCCACAGTGAAGTGGCCAACCTAAAGGTTAGACTGTCAGTTTCCAGAATGGGTTTTTGTTGTAGATCCAGGGCTAAGCACAAGCACATGGGAGACTGTTAAGATTCAGGGCTGTTTTGAAACTCACATAGGAACACCAAAGACTAATGCAAGATGTGCTGGAACGGCAATGTATACGGCTAAAGGAAATTTCTATCCAAGAACAGAGAACTGGAAGTTACTGCTCAAGCAGACAATAATGGCTATCATTCTGTAAAGATTTCCCACAGCTTGCCACTGCTGAGAACAGTCTTCGTTACATAAGTTAATTTATGGCAGTCACTTATATTTAAAACAAGTGATAATTCTCTATTATATGAACAGGTTAAAGCCCATAGTAGCCTTGAAATGTTTGTACTTGAAAATAGGGTTAGAAATGGGAATATATATTTTTCAAAACTACATTTATTGGCATATACATAAAAGCAAATAGTGAAGCATGCTGAAATATGTTGTGGTAAGTCCTAATTTTGTCTGCCCTGGGGGAAAGAACACTAGAATTTTCCAAACTGAGTCTGTAAATAAGCTCACATATTAAAATAATTCATGTAATGTTTTCTGCTAACTCACCAAGAATAATGGAACAACTTTTGCTGTATACAACTAAAGTGCATGACATCACATTGTCTAATATATGTTTTATATCATTTAGCTATGTTAGAAGTTTTGAACTCTTTCTCTCTTTTGGTAAGACAAAAAAACAAAGACCCTTTTATGAAGCAGTAAAAAAAGATCTTCTCCCAAATAACTATTGGTAACTTCAGGAATTTGTCAGTTGCATTATGTAAGGATGAATAGATCCAACAAGCACGTCTATAATACAAAGTAAACTATGATTTTATTGTGAAATTCTCATAGATGGAAAAGTAAATTGAATATTTATTCTGTCCATTTAATTTTACAATAATCTTACCACTTATTTTTGTACCATGTATTTCAATTGCCTGTTTAGTGAAAAATAAAAAAAACTATAATTTTTGGCTTGTTTTTAGCTTAAATTTTCTCATTTAAAGACCCCACAACAAAATGTGTTGCCAACAGCCACATCCCAAACCCCATATGAAGAATGTTTTGGCTGTTTCTTCAATCCAAGGGAACAATCTTTGACGTCTGTCACCTTAAAATGCTGGTATCAGCAAAAGATTTTTGTTTCCCACAATAAAATAAAAACAAACCCCACGATCTTGAAGGTCCTATTTAACAAAATGTTCACACATGCAAAAATTTCACCGAAAGAAATATATTTCTCATTTGTAATTCTCACCCAGCATTCATGTTTTCAGTTAATTTTTAGGGATATAGTTTCTAAAATTAGGGCAGTCAAGTTTTTCTGCTTTTTCTACTTTAATGCTTAAACTTTCCTCCAACAGGAGTTATACAATTGTGATGGATAAAATAGCTGACATCAGCACACGCTATCTGATCCCTTGCTAACCAGTTAGGAAGGGTGTGCTGCTCTTCCCTCTACCACAGATGAACGGAACGTTCATCAGTGGAGCCATTCCAGATAGTTTTAGAGAAGGGTCAGAGATGATGGGCTAGACAGCACACATTCTCAACTTGTTTTCCATACAGTTTGAGCTCCTTGAGCCACTAAACTTGGTTAAATACCTACACAGCACAGAAGCCTCCCTAGGTCATTTGTCAGGTCTATCAGCTAGAAAGCAAATACTGGATGCTGAGCTACAGATAGGTCTACACTGCCCTGGTTGCACACACACAGCTGTTTGGAGTATAATGCAAGGCTCTATTTCCCTTTAACCATAAGAATTAAAATACTTATCACCATACAGTTTGATATTACTTCCAATAAGTACAATATTTATTAAACATATCTTCAGTTGTTTTGTTACATAGTGTGCAACAAATTACAATATTCTGCAGCCACAAATTATATGCAGAGTATGAAGAAACTATTAATCAGATAGTGTAATCTTTCCATTTATAACTCTACAAGGAAGAACTAGCAAATCAGATCTTACATAGAACATCTCACTAAACTTTATGCATGGAAAGTGACAGACACTGGTTGTGCTGTTTGATACAAAATGGCTGAACTTCATCTTCAGAAGACTAAACCCGACATCTAAACATGCCAATATAAACATCAAAACAAAATATATTCTAACCAACCACGGGAAACAGTCTGGTATCAGGAAAGCAACAAAGATTACACACATTATTTTATAAACCAGCACACAAAGGTTTAAAACAGTTCTGAAAATGAAGTTAGCTGTCTTGAGTCAAGGGAATAAAAAAAAAGTCAGTATTGACCATTTACAATCTCTGACCTTTGTGGAGACGGTAAGAATCTGTTGTAGTGCAGCTACATACAGTACAATTCAGGCAATTTTGTTTTTCACTTGGGTTCAAATTGCAAATTCATTGCTGAGAAAAGGACGGAGGCAAATTTTAGCAGCAGCCTCCGCCTGTCTGCTTGACCGGAGTGCTCTGAATTTTAACATTGGACTTCTCAGCGCCACCAGGTGTTGCTCCAGGGCCCATTCGCTTTTTAATCTCAGCTGCCATAGTCATGAAAGACTGTTCTACGTTCGTTGCATTCTTAGCACTGGTTTCCAAAAATGGAATTCCAAGAGAATCAGCAAATTCCTAAGAGAATAAAAGGTACAATGAACACTTAAAAAGCTTTTCAACTTAGTTCATTTCGCCATATGAAATGGGAGTGAGGAAAACCTAAGGTTCACTGGATCCAGATAGAATATCATGTACTATTACACATATTTTTAAAAGTTAAGGTGATTGTGGCCATCATGTGACTCCATACCCATATATAATTAAAATTCAACACCTTTAAGTTGTTTGAAAATCAAACTTTAAACATACCTTTGCTGTTGTGTAGTCTACTACTTTCTTTGTGGTCAGATCACATTTGTTCCCTACCAACAACTTGTTGACATTTTCACTGGCATAACGGTCTATTTCCTGCAGCCACTGTTTAACATTATTGAAGGACTCCTAAAAGGACAGACATCTTTTAAGAATGATAGCACAGTTCTAGACATAGCTTCTCTAATGATCCAAGTGATAAACAGAAACATCTGAAGAGCTAGTGAAATGACTCTAGCTACAAAATAACTACAGTGCAAGGAGTGACCTAGTAAGTAAAATGACAATACATATCCTAAATGAATGACAGACTAGAATTGGAAGCCTTGAAAATGAGAATAACCTCTTTGAGAAGAAAATACAGCTTATTAACCTAACCCAGGCAAACCCAAATGGTTTTAGTATATGCAATTTAAATGTACTACCAAAAGCTAGTTTTTGAAATTTGATAAAATTTTTGTTTAGGCATAATTAACATTGAGTGTCACTACTAGTCATGTCAAAAGACACTATTTGGGCTGCGGGTGTAGTTCAGTGGTAGACCGCTTGCCTGGTATATATGTAAGACCCAGGATTTGAGACATGGCACTATAAAGCAAACAAATAAGATACTACTAAACAAATATAATTGTTTTCTTTTCCACAGTTTTGTGTGGAGGGAGAATTCCCTCCATTTTAGAATCTTTAATGGTAATATGACTAGAGACTTTTTTTTTTTTTTTGGCCGTACTGGGGATTGAACCCAGGGGCATTCTACCTCCGAGCTCCACCCCCAGCCCTATTTTTTATTCTTTATTTTGAAACAGGGTCTCACTAAGTTGCGGAGGACCTCACTAAGTCACTGAGGCTGGCCGCGAACCTGCGATCCTCCTGTCTCAGCGTCCCAAGTACTGTGATTACAAGCATGTGCCACCACGCCCGGCAAACTGGAGACTTTTGAAATTGGCAATGTGGGTTTTTTGTCGTCTGTTTTTGAGACAGGGACCCAGTATGCTGCCCAGGCCTTAAGTGATCCCCTTTGGACTCCTGAGTAGCTGGGGCTGACTAGAGGAGCATGCTATGCCCCAGCTACATTTTTTTTCCCTGTTAATAATCACCACACTCAAAGCTTCTAATGGCATTGAATCTGAATGTCTATGTGTAAATAATCTATAATTAGGCATTACTTCATAGCTAAAATGAGATTACATTTGCTACAAGAAAAATGAATTCTGGGGCTAGAGATATAGCTCAGTAAAATATTTGCCTAGCCTGCTTGAGGCCCTGCTGCAGTAAAAAGAAAAGAAAAAAAGCCAGGCATGGTTGCACACACCTGTAATCCCAGTACAGACAGAAGGATCATAGGTTCGAATCCAGCCCCAGCAACTTAATGAGTTTCAAAATAAAAAGGGCTGGGGGTTTAATTTGAAGGTAGAATGCCCCTGGGTTTAATCTCCGGTACCAAAAAGGAAAATGAACTCGTAATTTTCATTTTTCTCTCCAATAGGTAGGAAAAAAGACCCTGAAATCTAAGTTTCAGATCAAACAAACAATTGTGGCCATTGAGCACATTCTCCCCACTATCCTATACTCTGCTCTATATCCTATCAGACATTCATTCACTCTCCTCCTATAGTACATGCTATTCAAATGCCTTGTTTCTGAATTATATCCTCACAAGTCCCCTAATCTCCCTTCTGGCTGTTGTAACAGGAACATTGTAATCACCAGGCAAATTCCTATTAATACTTAAAACTAAGAACATGGTATATAAGAAATCACACAACCCATAATTCCCTACCAACTCTTGCCTATATGTTAGTCTTGCCTTATATGATCAGTTACTTAGTTGGTTTTAAAAAAATGGCCAGATCCTTAGAAAGCAAATGTAAACATCATTAAATTTTCTACTGACTAAAAGAAAATTGTGTAGACAAGTTTTCTACCATAATAATAACATTGATAGCTTATATTAAAGTAAAGGAGTGTGATAGTTACCAAATATGTACTTCCTGCTTTGTCACTGTAACAATCTTCTCTTGGCACTTACCTGATCTGTCACATCATACACAACTATGATGCCGTGGGCTCCTCTGTAGTAACTGGAGGTGATTGTTCGAAATCTTTCTTGGCCTGCTGTGTCCCACTATTAAAAAGCAATCAAAGCCAAACAATTCCATTAAGCTAAAGTTGGGGTAAAGTGTAAAAGAAGGGAAGATTTTTTGTAGTTATGGAGATTATCAACTTGACACGGGAACAACAGCCCTTAATTACACTACTAAATTGCATGGTGACTGCCAAGTGCCTGAAAGTCCAGAAAAGGAGGCAATGCCCACAGTTTTGCTGGTGATAATGATAACAAAATTATAAGCTCTTTGAGAGCAGAAACTATGTCATACTTTCCATATTCTCTACAGCCCTTACCACCATGTTAGGCATTCAGTATGACTGCTGAGGCAGGTTGACTTAGTTAAGGAAAGTGACCAGCCCAAAGCTCCATGAACAGAGTACTTTCCCACACAAGACAAACTCACTGGCTACTACATTTTAGAATTATGGAAAGGAATGAAAGGATCTACTTCAGGTAACCACCAGCCAATTAGCACTTAACCACTTCAACCAGATATTATCCTAACCCTAAGGAAAATAATGTAAGAAGGATTCCAAATACTTTACAAAGCCGGGCGTGGTGGCGCACGCTTGTAATCCCAGTACTTTGGGAGGCGGAGACCGGAGGATCCGGGTTCAGGGCCAGCCTCAGCTCTCGCACGTGCGCTCGCTCTCTCTCTCTCTCTCTCTCTCTCTCTCCCCC
>PVJS01025191.1:0-28067 GCA_004027185.1 Glis glis
TGCCCAGACAAATGTTAACATTGTATGGTGAAAGGACTTTGTATCTTTTTCTGATGCTCTAGGAAGGTATATAAGGACTGGGCAAAATAAAGTCTGGCGGCAGTATTAACTGTGAGCCTTCAACCTCAAACTTGTGTCCCTGTGTGATCAATCCCGACACCCTCCGCAGAGACTCGGTCCAGGCTGCGCGGGCGCGGCAGCAAATAATGTTTGAGGGTGGGAAGGGCAGATACAGAATCAAGCCAGTCTGGATTATAAATGGCCACTTACACAGTGATCCCCTGAAATAGGTAACTCATAGGATTTTGCACTTATGAAAGGAAGCCATGTGGATGTCCACTAAATATTTTGTTTTGTGAATTTCAACCCTAGCTTTTGGCTTCTGGAACAATATTTTGAATTAGGCAGAAGCTGAAAAGAGGTAGCTTGCAAGTAAATTATTTCCTTTTGCAGTATAAACAACCCAACTGATAGCGTCTTGGATGATGGCCATCCCCACTTGTAAAGGTCCAAGCCAAGATTTGTTCTTTCCTGGGTTAGGATTTTTCCAGAATCATGTGTAGGAGCAACTGCATCCTTCCCTTATTAAGGCTCAAGCTATAAAAGAAGGAAGGGGAAAAGAGGAAGTTTGTCTGTCAGCAAGATCACTAAATATTCCATTCCTGAAAGCCAACTGGCACTTGGTCAGTCATTCAGAGTTGAAAGGCCACAAGACACCTGGATCAGGTGCATCCTTTCCTAAATTAACAGTACAGGAGACACATACTCAGAATGTATCAGATGCCTCCAGAATTCCCATGCAAATCACTCATCAATCATTAGGTGGTGCCAAGAATAGTCTTCCAGGCAAAAATATCTGTCCCACTTTCCTGTCTCTGATGCCTAAAATACCACCATTAAAGGTTTTTATCTTTCTCTCAAAGAAATGAATTCACAAGCCAGAGGTTTGGGACTTCGCTCTGTTATTGTGGTAAGTCATTCAATCTCTTTGAATCTCAGATTCTCTTCTATAAAATCTGATTAATAATGCCATCTTTGTTGTGGGGACTAAGTGAAGTATTAGTTATTTCAAACTTTGGTGCATATGAAAATTATCTTGGATGTTTGTTAAATATGTTTATTCTCAGATCTCCTTCAGAAGATAATGTACATCAACTTTGTAAATGTAAAAAAAACTTGTTTATATACAAGTAATTGCTCTTATCCTAGGCATTCCTGGATAAGTTAACTTTTTTTATGTGTATGTGGTACTGGGGATTGAACCCAAGGGGATTCTACCTCTGAGCTATACCCCAAGCCATTTTTATTTTTCATTTTGAATCAAGGTCTTGTTAAGTTACTATGTGCTAGTTTCGAATCTGTGATCCCCCTGTCTTGGCCTTCCAAGTATTGGGATTACAGATGTATGCCGCCACACCCAGCAATGAGTTAACATTTGGAGTGATAACCAGCCTGTCTTAGTTTATTTTCTGATGGTATAGCAGTTCTGGAGACTGAGTGATTTATAAGTAAATGTATTTCTTAAAGTTTTGGAGGCTGGCAAGTCCATATCAGGTGAGGGCCTTCTTGCTGGTGGAGACTTCGCAGAGGCCCAAGGTTGTAACAGAACTTATCACATCATGAGATAAGACAAATTTCCCAGAGAGAGCTGGCTTCTATAACAAAGCCACTACTTCTAATACTCATCAATCCACTAACCCACAAATGGATTATTCATTTAGGAGGACTCTGCCAATCACCTGAAAGAGATTCTACTTCTCAAATACCATATAAAAGCATATGATTTGGGGGATGAAGTTTCCAACACATGAAATTTGGGGAACACATTCAAACCATAGCATATCCCATCACACATCATAAAAGAGAGTTGAGTTAAAGAAACTGACATCCTTCAAATATCTAATATGGTCTAGGCCCATTAAACACACTATATTATTTAATAATATGAGGTAGGTATTAGTACTCCCATTTTCCAGATGAGGAAATTGAAAATTGGAAATTGAAGAAGTAAAGGCTCTTGTTCACCATCACACAGCTAACAAATGGCGGGGTCTATCTGAGAACTTGACTTTATTTTCTCCCAAATCCCAAGCTCTTTCCACTATTCTGCAGTGAAGTTATTGATTAGATATAGACCCTTTCTAAATGACCAGAAGTGGAGTTCAGATTTTTAGAAGAGGAAAGAAAGATATAAATAAGAAGTTCTCAAAGTGTGATTCCCAGATCAGGACCTTTAGTATCACCCTGGGAACTTGTTAGATCCCTAGTAATCCCCCCCCAAAAGATATGCAAATTCTCAGGCCCTGCAGCAGACCTTCTAGATCATAAACCCTAAAAGTGAGGCCTGGAAATCTGGATCTTAATGAGTCCCCCAGGTGATTCCAATGCACCTTTACGACTAACAATGGTTGTTATAGACCTGAAGCGCTGAGTGTGAGTGTGTGTCTATGTTGTGTGTGTGTGTGTGTGTGTGTGTGTGTGTGTGTGTGTGTGTTGATCCTGGGAGGGTGGTGGCTTAGTGCAGCATGAGACCGGAAACACCACGGCAGGGGTAAGTTGAGGGGGGCAACCTTGGAGCACCAGCCTGCAATCCTAATCTTGCTCTGATTGTTTCACTTGAGGCCCCAGGCAGGATGGGGCTGTAGTCCACATACTCCATGCCAAGGAAAGAAATGATGTCAGAAGAGAATCTTCTATAAAGTAGAGGCTCTACCAAACATGCAAAGTAATCATTTTAGTGACTGGAGATTTAGGGCAAGTTCAACCAGAAAAGGTTCAACAAAATGCCACAATGATCTTATTTTTTGTTTGTTTGTTTGTCTTTGTTTTGGTACTGGAAAATGAACCCAGGGGCAGTCTACCTCCAAGCTCCACCCCCAGTCCTACTTTATTTTGAAACAGGGGCTTGCTAAGTTTCTGAGGTTGGCCTTAAGCCTGTGATCCTCCTGCCCCAGTCTCCCAAGTACCGGGATTACAGGCATGTACCACTACTCCTGGTTCCACAATGATGTTATAATGAATGCACCCAGGAGAGTATGCAAGAAAAGTTCTCCTTTTCTTGATGGTTTTATCTCACCTCCTCCTACCTCCTACCAAGAAAATAGTATCTGGTCATCACTGGAGCTATCTTGCTCCCTTTCAAATTTAAGAATTCATCCCTTAAAGTTTATTGAGATTTCAAAAACTTGAATTGTGGAAATAACCAGAGTCAAGAGTTCACTTAAAAAGAGCATGAAAAAGGCAAAAGATTTATACAATTTGAAGAGAAACTAGAATATAAAAGGAGTATTGATGAAGGAAACAGTTCACATAGTGCTATGTACGTATACAAAGTTATCAATACCAATCTCAATAATATGTACAGGGAGGAGGAGGGAGCAGGGTGGGACCCAGAGGGAAACGCACCAAATGCTGTTTACATGTATGTTTCTATCACTCTGAACTTCATTATGATGTATAACTATAATGCACCAGTAAAAATATATTTTAAAAAGAACATAAAAATAAATATTCTTAAGAATAGAATGACTGAAATGCGATTTTTGATCTGACTAGCTCAGAAATATAAATTTAATTAACCATAGGTGTATAGGAGACTCTAGGTAATTACTAAAAATGTGGTAGAAATGGATTTTTCCATTTAATTTCTTGACATTGAAAACATTTAGTCTTTGAGCAAGAAAGTATATTCACAGGGTTAAAAAATTAAAAGGTTCAGCCGGGCGTGGTGGCGCATGCTTGTAATCCCAGTCCTTGGGAGGCCGAGACCGGAGGATCCGGGTTCGCGGCCAGCTTCAGTTACTTATGAGGCCCTCCGCAACTTAGTGAGACCCTGTTTCAAAATAAAGAACACAAAATAGGACTGGGGGTGTAGTCCAGAGGTAGAATGCCCCTGGGCTCAATCCCCAGTACCAAAAAAAAAAAAAAATTAAAAGGTTCAAAAGGGCACTCATGAAAAGTCTCCCTTCTGCCTCTAACCCTCAACCACTCAGCTCCTCTCTCCACAGGTCATGAAGGCTATTGACTCAATGATAAATCTTTCTAGAGATGGTCTCTACATTTAAATGTCTTTAAACAAATTTCCATACATTGTACAGTCTTCTGCATCTCACCTTTTAAATCTAATAATATATTTAAAACCATTAAAAATGAGGATGTAAGCCGGGCATGGTGGCGCACACTTGTAATCCCAGTACTTGGGAGGCTGAGACAGGAGGATCACAGGTTCTTGGCCAGCCTCAGCAATTTATGAGGCCTTCTGCAACTTAATGAGACCATGTTTCAAAATAAAGAATAAAATAGGGCTGGGGGTATAGCTCCGAGGCAGAATGTCCCTGGGTTCTATCCCCAGTACCACACACACACAAAAATGAGGATGTAATTCAGAGGTAGAATGCCCCTGGGTTCAATCCCAAGTAAAACACACACACACACACACACACACACACACACACACACACACCAAGTTATTCTATATGAAAATGTGAGCCAGAATGATCAGTGTGCCTTCTGAAAGAGTGGTCCCAGAATAAAAGAATACTCCTATATAACTTGCTCTTCTATGAAATAGTGTTGCCTTTCTAAGCTTCAGTATGTATGATTCTGTCATCCAATAGCAGTTTATGGCTCTTTTTTTTTTTGTGGTACCGGGGATTGAACCCAGGGGCGTTCTACCTCCGAGCTACACCCCTGGCCCTATTTTTTATCCTTTATTTTGAAACCGGGTCTCACGAAGTTGCTGAGGGCCTCACTAAGTAGCTGAGGCTGGCCGCGAACCCGGATCCTCCGGTCTCCACCTCTCAAGTGCTGGGATTACAAGCGTGCGCCACCACGCCCGGCCGGTTTATGGCTCTTTAACAGCAGGAGATGAGCAGTTGTCTCTGGTGAATACACGTTGGTGAAGTTTGGGTGGCTGGACAAGAAGGGGCTGCCATGTGCCAGTATTAGGTCTTGACCTTGATGGGTCTAGAAACACCCTTTGTCCCACCAGCAGTAGTTCCAGCTCAGTGAGACTCTTAGAGAAAATTTATAAACACCTTCCCACTTTAAACAAGACACAAGAGTCGAGTGGACTCCTGGTGGCTGATGAGTCCCATCTCTCCTCTAGGTGGGTCTATATGGGCAACCAAATTACTCTATAAAGGATACTTGGTGAAAGTGGAGTCAGACCCAGAAACATCAGTCGGTGGTATTACCCACTTTTGTCACTGAGCTACTCATCTTTTTGTAAGGAAACGCTTGCTTGTGTAGCTATTTTTCTTGTATAGTTATTATTTATGCTTATTATGTGTCAAGCACTGTACTGCTGTTACTACATTAAATTCTCATACAATAATATGAGGTATGTCTTCTTATCCATGATACAGATGAAGAAACTGAGGCTAAGAAGAGTTAAACAACTTGCCAAAGCTTGCACAAAACTCCTAACTAGTCCTCTCTACTCCCTCTTTATGATCTTTGGGTAGACTCTTCAGTTAATGCATTCACTCCTTGCACAGGCTGAAGAATCTTAGGTGATCACAGTTTTCTTTATTACATCCTGGTCCTGATGACACACCCCAGCTCCCTAGCAACCATTCACACATGCACCCAGCATCCTTGTGGCTCCGAAGATGCTCGAGATGCATTTGAAGGGACTCCCACCTGGTGCTCTGGTCTATTGGAGAAAGACAAGGATACAATGAAGGACACTTTTATAGAGGGAAGGTGTATCAAACATTATCCAAGGGTGTCAGAAAATGGTTATAAGAGCTAACATTTATTAAGCACTTTACACACAAAGGGAAACTGTTCTGATTTTTATTTAATCCTCTCAACAATCCCCTGGGGGAGGGATTATTATTATGCCACCTTACTGATGAGTAGACAATCACAGCAAAGTCATAGGAACTGGTCCCCATGGTACATAGTTAATGTAAGGTAAGCATTTCCATCAGGTGTTTTTCTTAGTGCAATTCAGAGAACAACATGCCCGAGTTTTGTGGCACCTTCCCATGACTCTTAAGAGCTATCTGTGTCATTAGAATTAATGTTTGATGATGTGATAGTTAATAACGGTAGTTTCTGTGGAGAAAGAGAAAAAAATATATAAAGGTACCCAAGGCAACTGCTTTGATTCTTTGGTAATAAATTTCCATTTAGGGTGTGGATTCCATTAGGGAGCCTGGATTAACCTTTGTCTCCCTATGCTGGCCAGCCAGCCTTTCCACTGGGAAAAGCCCTGTTCTGTGGTTAGCTGTAGACTGTACCCCAGTCAGTCTGTTTGATCCCAACTCTGTAATGCCAGTTACAAGGAAAAGTAGTCTGGACAACTCAACATGTCCCATCCCTGCCACCAGAAATATAACCCAAACTGGAACTTGATTTCCTGGTGTCATTGTGCAAAGTATCATCTGGATGATTCTAAAGGAGTTCCCTCCAGAAAGGGGGTTTCCCAGAGTGCATAAGTATGCAGGATGAACAAGAATCCAAACTTCGCATGGAGGGGTCTGTGGGGATAGAGGATCGAGGAGGCTTTTCAGCCATGGGTGTTCTGGACTGGAGTGTGGAGGACAGGGAAGGAGAGACAGGAGTGGTTTCTCATAGGAGAAGGTGTAAGGTCTGTTCTTGGAGCAGGAGCTAAGGGTTAGGAGTTAGGGAAAGGGGTGGGGGTGGGTAGAGGCCTCGGGGAGGTTGCCACTCTCACATTGCCCCTGTTTCCAGAACTGGCCCAATTCACACGGATGGACCCCACCAGCCGTGCCTGGCTCACGCGGCCCTATTCTTCCTTAACCATTGCTGACTGGTCTAAGAGACCCCTGTCTTAATTTGAGACAATCAAATTTGCCTCCAAGGAATTTGGAAGTTCGAAATGAGAGGCACAGACATCAAGTCCAAGCTGTTGAGTGAAGGTAGTGGCTTGGGACTGCTGCTAACGTTGATAACTGGATCTTCCCTGGGCTCAGCTGTCCCCCAGGCTGGTCATTCTGCTCTTTGTTAACTTACTTATCTACTTACTTATGTTTAAGTTAGCTAGAGTTGGTTTCTATAATTTGGAACTAGAAGAGTGTTAGCTAAGACAGTGAGGGAACTGGCATATACTTCTTTAGGCTTCAATGATATCTTCCAAGTCTGATTGAAGGAAACCAATTTCTTCTAAGTAAGATTGACAGGTTAATTAGCTGGAAATTAAGGCTCCACCGAAGTCTGAAACTACTCATGAGTAGAAACCGAGAAAAGTGGCTTCTCTCCCTCCCCTTCTTCAACCATTTAAACTATATTTCAGGGAATAAGATTAAGGTCCAATTGTGACTGACTCCAGCCGGGTATGTCTGAGAAGCCTACCGCCTGATTTCCAGAACACTTTACTGGCTGCTAAACCAGACTCACTGCATCAGAATATTTACAATAGGGCCTGGGAACCTGCAATGTAAACCAGCTCTCTCATTAAGTTTCATGGTATTATTTAGATAGATTTATATTTATATAAATAAGAGTAATCTTGGGGGTGAATTCCAGTTCTTCTAAGATATTTGGCTTACTATATTAGTTTCTCAGGGCTGCCTAAACAAGTTAATATAAACTAGGTGGCTTAAAAGAGCTCAAATTTATTATCTTATAGTTCTAGAGTGTAGATTCCCAAAGCTGGCTATAATGCTCCCCAGGGAGGAGATGCTGAAATGATGTGGGGGAAGTAGTAGCAATTGTGGGGGGAAGTTGAATAAAAATAATGGGACAGTGGAAGTGCCCAGGGGGGTGCTGGGTAGTTTTTTTCTGAAAAGGGGGTAGTAAGCCTGTAAGTTTGAGAATCTGGGTTCTAGAGGCTAAAAGTCTGAGTTCCAGGTGTTGGTAGGTACATGCTCCCTCTGAAGGCTCTAAGGAAGAATCCTTCCTCCTCCTTCTAGCTTGTACCAACAGTCCTTGGCGTTCCTTGGCTTGTGGCTGGATCACTCCAATCTCTGCCTCCACCGCCATGTGGTGTTCTCCCTACATGTCTGTGTCCCTATTTCCCCTCTTCTTATAAGGACACCAGTCACCGGATGTCGGGGTGCACACCTATAATCCCAGTACTTGGGAGGCTGAGACAGGAGGATCAAAGGTTCAAAGACAGCCTCAGCAACTTAGTGAGACACTGCTTCAAAATTAAAAAAACAAAATAGGGTTGGGTGTAGCTCAGAGGTAGAATGTCCCTGGGTTCAATTCCCAGTGCCACAAAATAAATACATAAATAAATACTGCAGTCATTGAATTAAGGCCCACTCACATCCAGTATGACTTCATGTAAACTTAATTACATCTGCAAAGACCCTATTTCAAATAAGGCCATTCTTGGGTACCAGTGATTAGAGTCTGAACATATCTTTTTTGGAGGGCATAATTCAACCACAATACTTATCGTTGGACATTTATGCTGTTTCTAATTTTTTTCCCAAATGATAATGCCACAGTGAACAATACTTTCCATAAGTCTTTAATGTCACCTTCTCTGGCTATTTCTCCATAATAGAGTGTTAGGAGAGAATGATGGGTCAGACAGAGTATCAATTAGAGTCCAACCAGGAAAACAGAAAACACTCAAGCTTTTATAATAGTGGGGAAATAATACAAAAAATTGATTACACAGGTGATAGAAGTGGCTCCAGAGCCATCAGGGGAGGTGAGGCAACTCAGGGGTTGGGCTGAGCAAAGCCACTGCCACCCCTGTGAGCCCCGTGGTCAAGGGCATCCGATGGAATCTGGAACCAGGGCAGCCTGACTGCCAGAGGTGCCACCCGAGCTGGAGTGAGAGTGGGATCCACTCTCTCTTTTCCTCTCTTCCCATAGCCGTGTAACAATTACTTCCCCTCTGATTACAAAGATAATACATATTCATTGTGGGAAATTTGGAAACTGGAAAAGCAAACGGAAACATTAAAATCCCCTTTAACCTTTCCACGCACGCATAACCACTTTTTGAACCCAGAGGCATTCTACCTCTGAGATACACCCCCAGCCCTTCTTATTTTTTATTTTTTAAAATTTTGAAACAGGGTCTTGCTAAGTTGCTGAGGCTGACCTAGACCTGTGATCCTACTGTTGCAGCCTCCCAAGTATTAAGATTACACGCATAACTACTGTTAACTGTTAACGTGTGTGTGTGTGTGTGTGTGTGTGTGTGTGTGTGTGTGTATTTCTTCTATGAAGTTGTAGCAATAATTCTACACATGCTATTTGGTAGCTTTGCTTTTAATCTTGACAATGTATCCAGGAAAAATAAAAAATTGTTTTGATATTGAATTTTGATGGTTGTTTAGCATTCTATCATAGGGGTATTTTATAATTTCAACCTGTCTCTCTAATTAAACTTCCCAGTTGTTTAACATTAAAAAAAAATAAAGAAGATAATTGCAGATGGTGATAGCAGCTGTGAGAATAAAGCATGGTATTTGGGGAATGTGAACTGACTGTAGACTGGTCGGAGGAGGCCAAGGATGGCAAAGCTTCATGTGCTTTCCACATACTCACTCACTTGAGCCTCACAACAGGATGAGGCGGGTGCTGTTATTAGACCCATCTTACCGGTGGAAAAACGGAGGTACAGACCACATTGCTACCTACCTAAGATTATGTCGTTCATGTGTTGAAGACAAGATTAGACAGCAGACTGCCTGGCTCCAGTGGTGCTTCTACCCCAACCTTGCCGCCTCCCTGGAGGTTCTGTAACTTAATCACAGAGCCTTGTGGGAGGACACCTGAGGACAGGTGTTTCACTTGATTCATCTTGGAAGCCCACACAGTGCACTGCCCAAATGCGGGTGCTTGTGCCACTGTTTTGTGTCAAGACTATTCAAAGCCACAGTGTAAACATCTATTTGGAGCACCAATTTTATTCAAGGCTTTAGAGAAAACAATATTTTATATTAAAACAGATAGTAGAAAGAAAACTTAATATGAATACTTAAGATAAAACACAGAAGCTCGGGGAAGTGTCAGGCTTGCAGCAGGCATTACCCACTAAGCCCCCCAGCCTCCAACTCTGCAGGGCTCCTGTTCACTACCCTGTGCCCTTCGTAGCACATCCCTGGGAAATCTGAGAAATATTATAGCACCACCATGTGCCCCCTACCCATCAGTGGGCACTTAATAAGTATTCTAGAAACTGAATGAAATTATGTGTTAATCGCCCTATTATGTGCAAAGTGAGAGCCACCTTTCATAACTGTCTATTTTATTTCTGAATGTTGGAGTTTCTCCTGGACTTGATATTTGTCCTCCTGAACTCTTGAACTTACATCACTGTTAAAATACATAGTAAGATGCAACTCAAAAATCAACAGGGAATCCCACAGACTGCCTTCCTGTCCCCCATCTTAGAGCGATTCAGCTTGCTGGATGACAAGCCTTCAGAAAACCCTTTCTTCTCAACTTCATATCCCCAAGTCTATCCCGGATCAAGGCTGGTAGTAGGTGTTGTTGTATGCAGTACATGTTGTATGTCTGCACTGGGCCCTCACATCTTGGAGTTCTGCTTGTGAGGATTCAACAACCTTGGGTAGAAAATATTGGGGAAAATTATATGTGTACTAAATACATACAGACTTCTCTTTTTTGTCATTATTCTCTAAACAGTATAGTATAACAACTGTCTACATAGCATTTATACTGTGTTAGGTATTGTAAGTGATCTAGTTACGATTTAAAGTATGTGGGAGGATATACACTGGTTATATGCAAATACTACACCATTGTATACAGGTGACCTGAGGATCAGCAGATTTTGGTCTCCTGGGTGTCCTGATCCAAGCACCCATGGATGCCAAGGAGTGACTGCATATGTGTGTGTGTGTTAATGCAAGAGAATGAGGGAATGAGGGCGTGGCTGTGCTCTTTGACTTTAACCATATCAGCACAACCAGATTGTATACATTCAAAAAGAAGATAGGGAATAATTTTACATGGAATGTCATAATAAAGTTACTGCACATTGGTAACATTATCAGAAATTGAAACTTGTCTCAAGCTCAGAAATTCATTCCAGGTGCCCAGACTTACTCTTCCCAGGGAGAGGCAGCTTCCCAGTGGCTGTGTTAAACAGGTGTCAAATGCAGCAATCCATGAACCGGGAAGGATTCAGACCAAAAGACAGTGTGACCTTAAGTAGATCAAGACCTCTAGGATCCTATAGCAAGGAAGCTGAGGAATGGAGGAATCAGCTACTTGCATTTGGTTTACAATCATTTAGGACAGAGCAACTGGCCTGCTCAGCCTCAGGCTGGCTCTAGGTCCAATATCAGAGACCTTGAGTGCCATCACTGGGCTCCTGATTTACATTTCACTTGCCCAAGTTACTAAAATGATGACAGAAAGGGCCTGTGGTCCCTGTAAGGGGTTTGAGGCACTTTGCAACTTTGTGGAGCCTTTGCAATAATTGCTAGACACTTTTTTTCCCCAAAGAGGCCAGCATAGCCCACCACCATCTGACATGGTTGAGTTAGGAAGGAAGGTGGGAGAAAGGTGCTTTTGGTATTGGGTCCCAACCAGGTACCATCAACCTTCTTTACCTGCGGGTTCCACATCCATGAATCCAACCAACTGCAGATATAAAATGTTTGGGAAAAAAGATTATGTCTGTACTGAACAGGTACCGACTTTTTCCTTGTGAACAATACAGTGTAACAACTATTTACATAGCATTTATATTGCATTAGGTATTATAAGTAATCTAGAGATGATTTGAAATGCATGGGAGGATGTGCAAATACTGTTAGGAATTATAGGGACAAAAGGGAACACGGCTCAACAGCAAGGAACAGGCTTTATTTGGGATAAAACCTGGAAGGGAGCGACTGATGGGGAAAGAGAGTCAGAAGCCCGCTTCCTTACAGTCTTGGGGCTTTTTATGGGGTTTAAGAACGGAGGGAGAGCAGAATCAGTTGTGTATTCCTCTGATTGGTAGGCTTGACACCAGGCCAGATTTTGGTAAATTTATGGGCTGGGGGCTGGGGGATGGTTAGGGGCATTTCTCCCTGCTTTTGTGCTGTTTCTTGAGTTTCTTTGTTCTCGGGCTCCACCGGCAAGACCTCACAGTGCCCTCAAATACTATGCCATTTTAGAGACTTGAGCATCCATGGATATTGGTATCCATGGTGTGTGTGTATGTGTGTGTGTGTGTGTGTGTGTGTGTGTGAGTGTGTGTGTGTGTGTGTGTGTGTCCTGAATACTGAGGGATGACTGTATTTCATGGGGTGACTACAGGGCCAAGCTTGGCTAAGGGAAGAATCAAGGCACAGTGGGTACAGAAGTGTGTGGCTCTCCCTCAGTGGGAGTCAGGAGCAAGGGTCATTTGTACTTTTGATACTCTGAGCTGTTCTTATTTCAAGTTTTCATGGGGTTGAATCAACCTTCTTTAAATGGTGTAGGGCTAGCTGCTTAAGAGTGTTTTTTCCTTCTTCCATCTTTAAGCTAAGCTGATCAATGGAAAATCTCAGCCATCGATGCCTTGGCTAAGAGGCCCCCAACACAGACTGGAAGTGTTGGGACACTTCCAAACCCATTCCCCTGCCTCATGCTTCCCTGTCACCCTAGCATCTCTGCAATTGACTGAGACTCCCAGAAGAAGGAGGCTACAACTCTTTTTCCTCATTCTGCCCCACTTGAACATCACTATTAACCTTATCCCATCACCCCAAGATTCTAAGAATTATGAGTATTACGAAGAAAACAATGTTAGGCAAGGCAGGCCATTCATTCCCCACATCATTAGTGGCTCTTTATACTGACTCAGGTTTTGTTCCAGGTGCTGACGTGGCAATAGTGAACAGACCATTTCCCTGCACCACGGCTTATCATCTAGTTGGGAGAGACAGGCAACAAAAAAGATAATGTATGGCATGTTAGATGACCATAAGTACTGTGGGTAAACGCTGGAAAGGGGCAGGGTAAGGAGAGAAAAACCGAGGAGGAGGTGGGATGGGAATGTGAAATTTTAAATAATAGGGTGGTCAGAAAAGGCCTCTCTTTAGCCGGGCATGGTGGCGCACGCTTGTAATCCCAGTACTTTGGGAGGTGGAGACCGGAGGATCTGGGTTCGCGGCCAGCCTCAGCTCTCTCTCTTTCTCTCTCTCTCTCTACTTAGTGAGGCCCTCCGCAACTTCATGAGACCTGGTTTCAAAATAAAGTATAAAAAATAGGGCCGGGGGTGTAGTGCAGAGGTAGAACGCCCCTGGGTTCAATCCCTGGTACCGCAAAAAAAAAAAAAAAAGAAAAAAGAAAAGGCCTCTCTGATAAATGACATTTGACATAGAACAAATCAAGAGAATAAGCCACACGATATCCAAGGAAAGAACATTCTAGGCAGAGGATCTACGCAGGCATAAAGGCACTGAGTCTGGAGTGCATGGTGGCCTGCTCAAGGAGCGGCAAGGAGGACAGGGTGGCTGGGACTTGATGAACGTGGGATGAACACCAGAGGCGGATGGTGCTGGCTTGAACTCGGGTGGTGGAGGTGGAGGGGGTGGAGACATGGTGAGATTCATGCATGATACGTTCTACAGGAAGAGCTTTCGAGCTTTGCTAATGAGAAGAGTAGAGGATCAATAGGTTGAAGATGGGAGGAAATCAGGAGTGTTTTTTAAAATATTAGTTTGAGATATCTTTTATATATCTAAGTGGACATGTATTCAAGTGGCAGTTTTATATATTCAAGTGGCAGTTTGCCTTGGAGGTCTAGAATTCAGAGGAGATACTCTGATGGGATTGAAAGTAGATAGAGGGGAGACCCAAGCACAGAGACCCAGGCACTCTGACAACAGGAGGTCAGGAGGTGAGAGGGGGTCAGCAGAGAAGACTGAGAAGGCGTTGTCTGGGAAGGAGGAAAAAAGAGAAAAGAGAGAGGGGACCTGACACAAAGTGAGGAGGCCTTTCAAGAAGGAGGTTTTGACAGACTCTGTCCCATGCTGAGTAGAGAAGAGGAGGCCAGAGGATGGGGAAATGTGGAGGTAAATGGTGACATGCGCAGCAGTAATTTGGGTGGAGTGTAGGAATGAGGTACAAAAGAAGAGGGAGGGAAGGCTGCAGACAGAACAGGAAGCTGTCAACCAGAACAGGAAAAGAGGCAGAAGCTGGAAAAGTTGTGGTCTCAAGGGACTGTTTCTTCATGAAGTAGAAAGGTTATTTTTTTTCTCCTTTGTAGTGTTCATTTATTTACTTATCATACAAGAAATGCAGGTTTGTTGTAGCCACATTTAAAAATATAGATGAGAAAATGGCAAGAAGAAATTTATTGAAGAAACTTTTAATCCTACCATGAAGATATATAACCTCAGTAAACATTTTGGTGTGTAACCTTCTAGACATTTTCCATGCTGTGCAAAACTAATTTTAAACTTAACAGTATATTTTTATGTCAATGTACATTATTTTCATCTTTATAAATGGCTTTACAACACTCCATTTATTTGAATATACCTAGATTTTCTTAGCCAATCTCTTAATTTTGAATAGTTATATTGTTTTCTTCTTTTTTTTATTAGTGCTTTGCAAACATACATCTTGAAGGATTTCAGGGTGGTTGACGTATACATGCACTCATAGGTCAATTAGCCCTCCCCAATTCCCACCCCCCCCGCCTTCCCTCTTTCCTCCTTCCCGTTGACTTTGATATCTTTGTGTAAGTCCATCCTGTGCTCCAGTTTGTTTCCCTTTCCTTCTCTCCCATCTCCCTCAGTTAGTTCACCTTCTTCACTTGTCTGAGGTTTTCTCTCTTTGTCTGTGGTCCCTCCTGTGCAGGGTTGTGGCTCATGATCCCCTGACCTCAGCACTGGGGTACTATGGGGCAGGGCTGGGGGCTCCCCCCTCCCCACATCCCCAGTGCCTGGGTGAGGGGTTCTCTGGGGGCAGAGTCAAGGGCTCGCCCGCTCTGTGTCCCCAGCGCCGGGAATCTCCGGGGACGGGGCCAAGGGCTCACCCACCCTATGTCCCCAGCACCAGGGGATCTCTGGAAGCGGAGCCCAGGGCTCTCCCGCCCCGCGCCCCCAGTGCCGGAGGGGGGTCTCCGGGGATGGGGCCAGGGGCTCACCTGCCCCGCATCCCCAGCGCCGGGGGGAGGGGTTCTCCGGGGGCAGGGCCGAGGGCTCACCTGCCCTGCGTCCCCAGTGCCAGGGGTCTCCGGGGAGGGGGCCCAGGGTTCTCCTGCCCCATGTCCCCAGCACTGGGGGGGGTCTCCGGGTGCGGGGCTAAGGGCTCACCCACCCCGTGTCCCCAGTGCTGGAGGGGAGGGGTTCTCCGGGGGCGGGGCCAAGGGCTCATCCGCCCTGTGTCCCCAGCACCATGGGTCTCTGGGGACAGGGCCAAGGGCTCTCCCACCCCGCGTCCCCAGTGCCAGAGGGGGGTCTTCAGGGGCAGGGCCAAGGACTCACCCGCCCCGTGTCCCCAGTGCCGGGAGTCTTTGGGGGTGGCTCCCAGGGCTCTCCTGCCCCATGGGGGTCTCTGGGGGCTGGGCAAAGGTCTCACCTGCCCCGTGTCCCCAGTGCCGGGGGGAGGGGTTCTCTGGGGGCGGGGCCGAGGGCTCACCCACCCCGCATCCCCAGTACTGGGGGGAGGTGTTCTCTGGGAGCGGGGCCAAGGGCTCACCTGCCCTGCGTCCCCAGCGCCGGGGTGATGGGTTCCCTGGGGTTGGGGGCTGAGGGATCACCCGCCCTTATCCCCAACACCGGGGAGGGTATCTCCAGGGGTGGGGCCGAGGCTCACCCGCCCTGTGTCCTCAGTGCCCGGGGGAGAGGTTCTCCAGGGGTGGGGCTGGGGGCTGACCCACCCGTGTTCTCTGTGCTGGGCCGCTGGGGAGGGGACCATGTCTCATCTACATATGTCCTCAGTTCTGGGGTATTCCAGGATGGTGTTGGGCTGCTCATGGGGGACATGGCTTACTGGCTCCTGTTCTCAGAGTTGGGCTGCTCCTGTGTATGGCCACCTCTTTGTCTCTCCTCATCACACTTGTTGCAGGGGCAAGGCTCACGGCCCACCCCTTGAAACCATCGTCGTTGTAGGTGCAGGTTTGGATTGATTTGGGCTTCATCATGTTCCGGAGCCGGTCGGTTTCAATGGTGGTCTACAATCATTGGTTTCACAAGCATCTGTTGTCTCCCTGCTGTTGGTCTCCAGGAGTTTCGGTGTAGGTGTGGCCCCGCATCCTCATTGCTGAGCTGTTCCAGGGGGCCATGCCACATTCATCCAGGTCCTCAGTGCTGTGGTATTCCACGCCAGTGGTAGGCCACTCCAGGGGGGCCATGCATCACCCACTCTTTTTTTTCTTGGTGTTGGGGTGCTCCCATGCCTGGCCACTTCATCCATGTCTCTCCATGTCACCCTCTTTGTGGGGGCTGAGGTTCACGTCCCACCCTTTGCAGTCGCCACCGTTGTAAGTGTGGATTTTGTTCAACTTGGGCTTCATCAAGTTCCAATGTCAACTGCTTTCGATGGTGGACTATAATCTTTGGTTTCACAAGAATCAGCTGTTTCTTTGCTGGAGGATTCCGGGGGCTGCGGTGCTGGGGTGGGTCAGCGAAGATGGCACCTTTGTCTCGGCTCTCCGCTTACTAGGTGAGATGCTTTGAGCTCCCAACCTCCCTCCACTCCTTCCACTGACTCACAGTCCTCTGCACTTTGGCTCTCATTATTTTGTTGAGTTTTGGCTGTTCTGCTTTTCTTGTCAAGAAGCCGTCTTCCCACTGTCTGGGCTCTGACTCTTGGAGTGCCAGTGACACACTGCCTCTGGCTTTTCCATCATCTCGGTTCTCCCCTGTAAGGCCTCTTTGGCTCTGGCCAGCTCCTGCTCCTTCTGTGCCAACTGGATCCTAGAGCTCTGTGGCCGAGAGGACCTCAGCAGCCTTGCTGCCCTGAGACTCCTCCATGTCCTTGGCCAACATCTCCTTCATCTGCTTCCTGGAGCCAGGACACCTATTCCTGCAGGAGCATGGGCTGGCTGCAATCACCATCTGCTGGAGCCGGAGGGTGCCCCGGCGCGGGGCCGATTGCTGAGCCCCGCTGCATCTTCGCACAACTCTCAGGCTGCGGGCCCAGTGGTCGCATGGGCCCCGCACAAATATATTTTTAAAAGTGGTTGAAAGACCTCTGGGCACCAGGGTACAGACAGGAGAGGGTACTGGGGAGCAGTGAGCCGTCTCCATGCTGGGCTCAGTGGCAGCCAGCACCTGAAGCTCTGCGGCCGCAGACACAGCAGCACCTTCCTCCTCCTCCTCTTTGCGGGCTCCGAGCCAGGACACAGCTACTGCCCCAGCCCCGCAGCCCTCCCCTCCCCACAGCCCTCCCCTCCCCACTCTTCTTGTTAAGAAGCAGTCTTCCAGCCAGGTGTGGTGGTGCACGCTTGTAATCCCAGTACTTTGGGAGGCGGAGACCGGAGGACCCGGGTTCACGGCCAGCCTCAGCTCTCTCTCTCTCTCTCTCTCTCTCTCTGTCTCTCTCTCTCTCCCTGTCTGTCTGTCTGTCTCTCTCTATCTACTTAGTGAGGCCCTCCGCAACTTGGTGAGACCCAGTTTCAAAATAAAGTATAAAAAAATAGGGCCGGGGTGTAGCGTGGAGGTAGAACGCCCCTGGGTTCAATCCCCGGTACCGCAAAAAAAAAAAAAAAAAAAGAAGCAGTCTTCCCGCCAGCCAGGTTCCGAGTTTCCGAGTGCTGGCAACATGCTTCCTCCCTTTATCTCACTCACCCCGAGCTCTGTGGATGTGGTTCGACGTGGATTTCATCATAGTCCGATGTCGACAGCTTTCGATGGTGGACTCTAATCGCTGGTTTCACAAGAATCAGCTGTTTCTTTGCTGGAGGATTCCGGGAGCCGCGGTGCTGGCGTGGCTCAGCCAAGATGGCGCCTTTGTCTCCGCTCTCCGCTTACCAGGTGAAATGCTTTGAATTCCCTACCGCCCTCCACTCTTTCCACTGCCTGGCCTTCCACTGAACTCTGTCTCCCATTGTTTTGTTGAGTATTGGCTGCCCTTGCTTTCTTGTCAGAAAGCAGTCTTCCCGCCCGCCAAACTCCAACTCGGAGCGTGGGCAGACACCTCTTCTCGCTATTCCACCATCTTTCCCAAGTCTCCTGATTTGTCTTTCTTTAGAAAAAAAGAATCCTACTTAAGAAGCCGAGGCAGGAGAGGCACTTGAGTCCATTAGTTTGAGGCCAGTCTGGGCAACACAGTAAGACCCCTTCATGGCGACTCTGACCGCGATCCGCTCGCACACTGTACCCGATCCACCTGCACCTTTGGCGGATGCGAGGTCTGAGCCTGGCGCGTCCAGAGTCCCGCCCCCCCCCCCCACACACACACAGTGAGCCCGGGGGAGAGATGGGGAAGAAGCTGTTTTCTTCTTCTAACCACTAAAAATACTTCCTTGTACCTACATCTTTGTATGCCTGTCCAGTGATTTCCTTAGGACAAATTTAAGAAGTAAAATTGCTGGATCTATACACATTTTTTAAAGCTAATGTCCTGTATCTTATTTTCCAAAAGCAAAAATGGCAGCGTAATATGTTCTCCATGACCACGGTAGAACTGAAAACTTAAAGTCTCAAGTTTTTAAATTCAGAAATTAAAATGAAATAAAAGGTCACAAGGTTTTAAGTAGCAGGAATGCACAAGCCCTATCTCTTTCTAAGAATCCTGGAAATCAAAAACACAAGAAGAGTTTCTCCATGTAGAAGTGATCCCCAGGCCTCTGAAAATAGGCTTTTTGGGGATTGTCTTCCTGGTGTCTGCAGCTGTGTGCCTGTCTGTGTGTAATATCATTGAAGCATATAAAACACCATTAACTCCTTTTCAAGGTAAAAATAAATGACCTAACTGCCTAGCCTTTATTTGTGGAGAGAAGGGAGTAGAACTCCTTTGGTTTCTTTGGAAAAGTCTAGAGTAAGGAGAACAAAACAAAAAGGCAACAATTACTATTACAAGAACTTCATCTTGTTACACATGGATTCATTCCAGACTCAAAAGCAGGTCACATCTGGATGACAAAGATGAAATAGATGTGAGCCAAGAGAAAATGGTGGGGCCATGGGGAGGAGGGGAGCATTGGCACTCCTGGGGTGGAGAGAGGGGAGCACCAGCACTCCTGGAGTGGGGAGAAGGGAGCACCAGCACTCCTGGGGTGGGGTGGAGGGGAGCACCAGCACTCCTGGGATGGGGAGAGGGGAGCACCAGCACTCCTGGGATGGGGAGGAGGGGAGCACGAGCACTTCTGGGATGGGGAGGAGGGGAGCACGGGCACTCCTGGAGTGGGGAGAGGGGAGCACCAGCACTCCTGGGGTAGGGAAGAGGGGAATACTGGCATTCCTGAGGTGAGGAGGCCTGGCCTAGTGTCTGTCTAGTACTAAGATCTGGATTCCTCAATTCTAAAAGTGGAAGGAATCATTGAGACTCTTATTTCTCTTCCTGCTTCAGAACTGTTTCTGGCAGGCCTTGGAAATGGTACCTCATCTCTGACTGTAAATATGGTGAGAAAGAGCTTACTTCTTTAGGAAGTGGCTCATTCTGTTGCTGGACAGTTTTAACAGTTTTTAAAGTTCTTCTTTATCTTAAATAAAAAAACACTCAAAATCCCATCCCTCAGCCTTAGTTTTGCTTCTTAGGGGAAGGGCAGCCCCATGTTCAGACATTGAAGCCAGTTTTTACACTCAACCTCCTGGTTCCCCAAGTTCCCAAGTCTCCACAGCTAGAATTGCTGTCCTCTCACTGCAGGCCAGTGAAGGACCCCAGATAAAAGGATCCTTGAATTTGGCTCTGCACTTCCACATCGGGCAGTTTTTTGGGGGAGTTTTACTTTACCTATAAACCCTAGTTCTAATGATTGATGATTAAATATTAACTCACAATTACATGTGCCAGAGTTACTGTTTTAAGCTCCTTGCGTGTGTGTGTGTGTGTGTGTGTGTGTGTGTGTGTGTGCGTGTGTGTGTATGTGTGGGGTGTGTACGTGTGTTGGATATGTATGTGTGTGAAGGGGGACATTCTTGTGCATGCACCATTTAATTCTTGCAACTATCCTTTATCCCCTATTACAGACAAGAAAACTGAGTGAGTTACTGCCAGAGCTGGGATTTAAACCAGACCTCTAACTCTAGAACCCAAGTCAGTGACTCTTAAATTGCGCATGCGTTAGAATCGCAAACAGGCCGTTCAAACAGACTGCTGGGTGTTTCTGACTCAGTAAGCCTTGCCGGAGAGGGAGTGAGAGTTTTCATTTCTAACTAGTTCCTAGATGATGCTGATGCTGCTAGTCTAAGAACCACTGGCTGGGCATGGTGGCGCACACTTGTAATCCCAGTACTTGGGAGGCGGAGACCGGAGGATCCGGGTTCACGGCCAGCCTCAGCTACTTAGTGAGGCCCTCCGCAACTTCGTGAGACCTGGTTTCAAAATAAAGTATAAAATATAGGGCCAGGGGTGTAGCTCGGAGGTAGAATGCCCCTGGGTTCAATCCCTGGTACCACAAAACAAAAAAAAAAACCCACAATTTGAGAACCACTACTGGGTGCTAATGAACCCTTCTCTTGATTTCCATTTCTTAATTGCTTCCTTTGCTGCCTTCTTGGTACCCCAACTTGTTGGGGACTGGATAGCTCCCTCTTACCTTTAGGTCTGCCAAAATATTGGTGAGTCCCCACTTTGCTCTTAGATAGGCCTGATACTACCTGTTTCCATGGAATTCTGCCTATTGTCATCTGCAAGTTGCTCCTGTTCTCCATCTGCCTTAGGATTCCAGATGCCCGAAACTTCCCCAATCATAGTCACTCCACAGTGAGCTTATCTGGTCTGTGGATTCTACTCTTTCCTGTCCCACAACTGGCCAATCTGTGGCTATGACAGCTGGCACATATTCTTTAAGTCTTCTCTGACTAGAGCAATTGAGTCATGAGTTCTTAGATGACATGATTTTTAAGCCTATCACTGGTCAGATGACCCTCCCCGTTCTCTCTTTAGGCCATCCATCTATATGGAGCTCAGAACGGACACAATATTCCATATGGGATCTGATCACAATTCATTGAAACCATCACTTCCCTTCTCCCAGACTTTTATATTCTATCAACAGGGCTGTGATTGCATGCATCTGCCCTTTTGGAATGCACTGACTGTATGTCAACGACTTCCAAATATTTTTCAAATAAACTGTTCTCAGACTCATTTTTCCTCCATTTTATGCTTATGCAAGTACTTTCTTTACCTTGACACAAGTCTTTGAAGTTATCCATGCTAACTTTCATCTGGTTTGTCTTTAGAATGTCTCAGTCACTGGATTTTTTTTCTTTTTAGAATAAGCCTTATTTTTCTTATTATAAAAGGAATACAGGTTCATTACAAAAATATCATAAGGTGGAGATAAACAAAAAGAACACATTAAAAATTTTATTATGCTACCCACCCAGGGTTGGTCATTATTAATACTTTGGTATATATCTTTCCAGAACCTTAATAAATGTCTTTCCAAATTCCCCATAAATAAATTTCTATGCATAAACGACTCATAGAGGTCATTTTTAGACTTTTCCTTGTATGTAGTATATTTGCTATTCCTTCTAGCTCTGAGTCAGCCACAAAATGGCTTCTATGTTTTTGTGTAAGTTGTTGGTAAAATATTGTATAGGGTGGACAGGAACAGAATCCTATAGCATGGCCCAAGATCCTACCCTCCAGAAGGCTACTGATTCATCATTCAGCACTTATTAGGTAGCAGTTACAGACCAGTTACAAATCCACAAATTGTGCTTTTGCTCTAGTTTTCCACATTATTCTGATGGACAGCATGAGGGGCTTTATCTGTTAAGTGATGATAATCACTATGCAGCCTGCAGACATGATGTTCTTGTAATTCCCAAATAACCAAGCTTCACATTAAATTAACTATTTGTAGATTCCAAATCCCACCAGCGTACAGCCCTAACTTCTTTCAGAAATAGTCACTTTCCATTGCCAACTTTCAGGCTTTTTTCCCATTCTTTTTTTTTTTTTCGATACTGGGGATTGAACCCAGGGGCATTTTACCTCTGGGTTACACCCCCAGCCCTATTTTTTATTCTTTTATTTTGAAACAGGGTCTCGCTAAGTTACGGAGGGCCTCACTAAGTAGCTGAGGCTGGCCGCGAACCGGAATCCTCCGGTCTCAGTCTCCCAAGTACCAGGATTACAAGCATGCACCACCACGCCCGGCTTTTTTCCCATTCTTTTTGATCATACAAAAAGTAATGGCAGCAATTCTGTAATTACTTTGGTTAGTTTCCTCAGCACCTCGGGGTAGAATTTATCCAAGTTTGAAGACATGAAGTCTTGTCAGGGGTCCTGTCGATGAAGAAAGCACAGGGAGCTGCCATCAGAAGAGAACAACAGTTTTATTCTGCAGACTGTTCTGAGCAAAATGGCCCATGTGGACATCAGTATGGATATGCGCATGTGTATTGTGTTTTGCCTAATCATTACACATCTGCGGCTGCAGCGAGATGCTCTGAACCTCTGTAGCCACTTTGGGGGAGTCTCCTGTCTTCATCAGCGGCCCCTATTTCCTCTGGCCTCCACAAGTCTTTACAGAGGATGTCTGTTTTCATGCTATCTCGGCCCATATCTTAGACTTCAATTACCTTTTAACAATGTTTGTTCTACACTTTCAGGTTTTAAGATCTTTGACTTTCATAGAGAATAGAGAAGCAAAATAAGAGTAGTAAGGAAGTTCTGCACCTCTCCCTGTCATTCATTAGTTTTAGAACCTGAGCCCTACTGCACAGTTCTGGACGTTTTTACTCTCATTGTATCCAACAAAAGACCATTTTGATGCTTCCAGGTGTTTTTCATAAGCTTTGATTCACTTTTCTTCTTGGCTTCAGCCTTCCAGCTATGAATTTCACTCTTCTGCACCAATTTTTCTTTTTATCCTTAGTAATGTACTGCTCTCTGATCTTGTATGTGTGTATGATGTTTCTCAATTTGATTTCACCAAAGTGGCCATTAGTCACCCATTGGCTTCCTTATATTCCTGTCTCTTTTCCTTTAGGCATTTAAAAAACATTATTTCCAGAGCCGGGTGTGGTGGTGCACGCTTGTAATCCCAGTACTTTGGGAGGCGGAGACCGGAGGATCCGGGTTCGCGGCCAGCCTCAGCTCTCTCTCTCTCTCTCTTTCCCTCTCTCTCTTTCTCTCTCTCTACTTAGTGAGGCCCTCTGCAACTTCATGAGACCCGGTTTCAGAATAAAGTATAAAAAATAGGGCCGGGAGTGTAGCGCAGAGGTAGAACGCCCCTGGGTTCAATCCCCAGTACCGCAAAAAAAAAAATATATATATATATATACATATATATATATATATACACATATATATATACATATATATATACATATACATATATATATACATATATATATATATATATATATATATACATATACATATACATATATATATATATATTATTTCCAGATTTTTTGGTAGGGTTTTAGACCACTTCTCCTTTCATAGACTCTAGCCATGTCAGTATACCTACCTCTGCCTTAAGAAGCCCTCCGTGAGTCCTCTGTTTTCCTCTGGGCTATCCTAACATGAAGCACATATGGATGTCATAGTCAACAAAGCTACTGGGTTTACAGCAGCAGAAACAGACTCAGGCTAAGGTAAACAAAACAGATTTTTTTGGGAATCTATCGGGAAACTGATGAAAATCTGTCCGAGATGGATGAAAAGCCTCAGAACCAGGCTCTGAAACAGCCAGAACTAGGGAGGCTTCAGGAGTCCTCTCAGCAGGAATCAATCTGTCCTGGGCCAGTGTACTCAAGACTAGAGGTTCTAAGAGAGATAATGAGTCTGACTGGCCTAGCTCAGGTCAGATGCCCATCCCTTGTCCAGGAGAGGGCAGGAAACTCTGATTCACATTTCCAAAAAGACTATATCCAGTGGAGATAGAAATTAGGGTGAGTTACCTGTAGTGGGGTGAATGCCTGATAGAATGCTGAAGGACAGCCACTGTTGCCCAAGGATCTCTTCACTTCTACTTTATTAATATGTCCTACCTTCTTGCTCAGAATTAAATGTTGGTCATATTGCCCTTTTTTGATTCATGTTCACCTAAAGAAAGAGGTTATTAGTAAGGGAGCTTGGAAATTTATGAGCTGCTCTGCTTTTAGCAGGATGAGATTTCTCTCCGGTATCTGCAGAGTGGAAGTCCCAGAAATACCAGTAACCTCTGTACCAATTTTAACAATGCTTCTGAAATTCTATTACCATGTGGCCCCAAATCATTTAGAAAAAAGTATCAACATAGGAATGCATTTACCTTATACTAAAATATTGAATTACTTTAATCATACTTTGGGCTTATTATATATCCATTGGGAATCACAAATATTGTTCCTGAAACTTTCCCATTATTTCCTACTGAAAATTATTAATTTCCTCCTAAATTTATTAATTGTCCCTCAGCTCCCATATGGGCAATTATGTACCACCTATACTCTGTTCCAACTTTTGTCATATCTGGTTTGCTTCATAACATTTGATTTTATCTCTTTTCTCTCCCATCATTTCAGAGTTGTCTTTTATTAAATGTGTCTATTCAAGGTTTCATTAGTGGCACTCAGTTTTCACCAGGAATTTATCATAAGCCATGATATGCCAGCCATGTGGCCAGCCACTCTCTTTTCATAGCTTTCTTCTTTTAGACACAGAATCTTCAACAAGAAGGATAAAAAAATATTTTTGTGGGGCTTTGTTTTTAAATTTCCTATCTAGAGTTAGAGATGTATGTAAGTTTCTTCTGGTTTTATCTTCTGTTCCCATGTGAGTACAAAGACACGTGGTGGTTGACATAAGCCAGGTTTTTCTTTTCAAACATCTCCAAACAGATAACATAGCTCTGAGTTGAATGGGTCAGATTAGTTACAGTTACCTCCTTATCTACACTATGGATAAGCTCCATAAAACCTAGCTTCCACCTGGAAAATCAGTGGGCTTATAGATATTGGAGGAGTAAAAGTAAATCTTAGAATCATGGATTCAAAGGCAAAGTCTTGGGAGGAGGTGATTGTGGTGGGAAGGATGAGATTAAGGGAGTAACATGGTAATGGAAAAGAACAAAATTCCTTGATGAGTTTTCCTACCATTGAGTTCTCTCATACCATCTTGGAGATCTCCACTGCCTACCAAATCAGAATCACAGTTCAACTGGGAGATTATTTTTTAAAGCCTCTGACCTCCAGGCACTGTGTTTGAAACTGAGGCAGTACACACAAATAGTCCCAAATGCCACATGCAGCTGTCATCAGTCTGAGAATGGCTTGACCTTTATTAGAGAAGTCGTAACTCTTGAGAAACCCCAGCTGCCAGGAGGAGCTGAGACCCCACTGGGATTTGACACTGGTGTTTGTCACTGGGGTGTCCTTTTAGCTTCAGAGACATCTGATCTGGAAATTTGACACTTGCTCGTGACTCAGTTTTCTTTTCTTTTCGACAGTCTTTGATGAAGTCATAAGATCTGACAATGGCCAAGCAGGCAGCCATGGAATGGACCCCAGTCTCCAGCACGTACGAGGCAAATGAGTTTTATGGACATGCTTAGACAGCTGGGGGTGAAACAACATCTAAGAGAGTGTTGAGAGTCAAAGTGGAGGAAGTCAAATCTGGGTTCCAGGTATTCAAGAACAACACAAGAAGAGAGTAGTAAAAGCAGGAATAAGAAAAGACCATGTCTGCCATGGGCAAGGCTGACAGACCAGAGCTCTCTCTTTTATACAGGTGCCTCTCTGGGGCATAGATAGGTCAGCTTGGATTAAAGGCACCAGGTAGTCTTAATAAAAACCATTGTTTCCAAAGAAAAGAATCAGCCTTCATTTTCTTAGCCTTAAATAAAGTAAAAATCAAGAGCTTCTAGAATCCCAGTCAGGAGCGCTCCCCTAAGTGAGTAGAAGCTGAAAAGTCAATGCCATGGTTTGTCACATAGTACACCATCCCAGCGGCCATCCTTGACATCTCTATAGGATGGTCTTGGGGGTGACAATGCTGTGGGGAGCCATTTGAAGGTAGATTGGGTTAAATTATTTTTTTGTTTTGGGGTGGCTTTAGGTTGATGGAGATGGGGTCTGAGGACTATGTGAAAAACTACAGTTCTCCACCCACTTCTTACACCCATTCTCTTTTACAATGGAATTAGGTTGATCTACTGATGACTGAGGTGTGTTGGGAGCGATGCAAAGACCTGTGAAAAAAATGTTTGTGGGGAGTTGGGATGGCATTGGAGGACAGGACCCACAAATGTACTGCCATACTGCCTGAAATTAACCATTTACTATATATATAAATAATTTCAAGGGGATACAATTCAAATTTTCAGGCTCATTTCCATTTTTTTCCATGCAAGTAGGAAGATAATGGAAAGAATGGTGAAGGGAAAAACTGTAATAAGAACGAGATTGTTTCTCATTAGGGAGAAGGGAGAGGAGTTCATCATTGCCCAAGTTTACAAGGGATATGAGGAAAATAACACATTCTCCATGTTGGGTAGACATAATAAGAGAAAACAGACTGAAGCCATGCCAGAGGAGAGGTTGATCCGAGTCATCAAATTTCCTCCTCTGACCAATAGAACAGAAGAGATGATCTTTTTCTAAGATGGCTGAGTTGCAACTCCCTTGCTCACTGTGTTCTCTGCCTCGCCAGGCCTCAAGCATGGTAAGCATAGTCAGTCATCTTCATTAAGTATCCTTCCCTCCAGGCCCTGCATGGTGCGGAGAAAACAGACTCAGGGACATCTTGACCACAGTCTCACCAAAGACCATCAGCCAGACCAGCTGCACCTGAATTCCTGACCCACAGGACAATGGTGCTTATTATTGTTTTAATCTAAGTGTGGGGGTGGTTCATTAGATAGCCATAAACAAATATAAAATACCTGCGGACCAGAAGAGAGAAAAGCGGTTTGGACAGAGGGAGAAGTTGAGCTGTGCCATAGTCTCCACGAGTACCTCAGCTGACCCTTCGAGAGCTTTAATTGTATAAGTAGGTATATTTATTCTTTTAAAAAATTATAGCAAGGCCGGGCGTGGTGGCGCACGCTTGTAATCCCAGTACTTTGGGAGGCGGAGACCGGAGGATCTGGGTTCACGGCCAGCCTCAGCTCTCTCTCTCTCTCTCTCTCTCTCATTCTCTTCCTGTCTCTCTCTCTCTCTCTCTACCTAGTGAGGCCCTCCGCAACCTCGTGAGACCCGGTTTCAAAATAAAGTAAAAATAATAGGGCCGGGGGTGTAGCGCGGAGGTAGAACGCCACTGGGTTCAATCCCCGGTACCGCAAAAAAAAAAAAATTATAGCAATTTTACTTTGTTACCCTACTGAAGATCATTCCACATCAGTGTATAAGGAACTTCCTTATTGTTTTCCACAGCATATAGTATTCCACTATACAGAGGTAGTGTGTTAGCTTTATGTTAATACTATAACAAATACCCAAGATAATCAACTTATAAAGAGGAAAAGTTTATTTTGGCTCACACTTTTGGAGGTTTCAGTCCAGGATAGATTGCTTTTGGGTCTGTGACAAGGCAGCACATTATGGTGGCAGCGTGTGGCAAAACTGATTACCTCATTGCTGAGACACCAAAGATAGGAAAGGGGTAGATTCTCAATATCCCCTTCAAGGACACGCACCCCCATGACCTAAGTCCTCCCAGTAGGCCCCACCACTTAAAAATTCTACCACTTCCCAATAGCACCAAACTGAGGACCAAGCCTAGAACACATGGGGCTTTGGGGGACATTCCATTCCCAAATTATAGCAGATAGGCATCATAATTTATTTAAACAGTCCCCTGTGGATGAACATTTAATTATTTTAGTATTCCACAATATGCTTCAAGGCACATATGTGTACAATCATTGTATTGGACAGGGTTCTCTAGATTAACAGAATACACAGAATGAGTATATTTTAAAAAAAGGATTTATCAGATGGCTTACAGTTTGCAGCAATGTAGTCCCAGGTTCTGACTGCACGTGGAGGGTCAGAGGAACCAGTAGCTGGTCGAACGGTCTAAGAGCTGGAGTCTTAGGATTGGAGCAACCACTAATTCAGTCC
>PVJS01025192.1:0-28066 GCA_004027185.1 Glis glis
CAGCCACGCCCCCGGAGACAGCCACGCCCCCGGAGACAGCCACGCCCCGGACACAGCCACGCCCCGGACACAGCCACACCCACGGAGGCCCTGCCACCGCCCTGCATACTCAGACAATTTAGCCCAGAGGGAAGTTTCCGGTTGAGCAGTGCTTTACGTAGAAGGGAACGGTCCATAACTGGGATGTGTTCTTAGGACTTTAGATTTTGTTCACAGGAGAGGATTGGCCACAGAGGGATTTCTTTTTACCAGAAAGCTCACAGCAGCCCATATTCTTGTTCCTTCTCTTTTCATTATTGTATTACCTCAAATGATTAAAGAACTTGAAGAAAAGTGTTTTTTTTGTGGTTCTGAGGATTGAGCCTGAGGTATATTACCTCTGAGCTACATCTCCAGCCCTATTTTATTTTTTTGGTACTGGGAATTGAACCCAGGGGCATTCTACCTCCGAGTTACACCCCCAGCCCTATTTCATTTTTATTTTGAAACAGAGTCTCGCTAGGTTGATGAAAGTCTCACTACTTGCTGAGGCTGTCCTTGAACCTGCAATCCTCCTGTCTCAGCCTCCCAAGTACTGGGATTACAAGGCATATGCCTCCTTGCCCGGTTATTGTTTTATTTTGAAACAGGGTCTCACTAAGTTGCTGAAGGTCTTGATAAATTGCTGAGGCTGGCCTCGAACTTGTGATCCTCTGTCTCAGCCTCCCAAGTACTGGGATTACAGGCATGTGCCATTGTGCCCAGCTCTATTGCTTTCTTTTTAAAAAGCCACCACCCTCTATTTGTTTTTCCTAAAATTTGGCTATAACTCTGTCATTTTGGTGTGAGTCTTGCTCAGAAGGAGTGTCCAGGCCCAGCCCAAGCTCAGGGAGGTGGTGGGGGGCTGCAGCAGGCCCCAAGCTCCTTCCCCTGCTGATACAGTTGTCTGTTGAGCCTGGTCAGCCTGAGGTGGGCCCCACCCAGGGCTAGGTCTTCCCCTGTGGGGTTCGCAGGGGCAAACACTAGACTCCCCTCCAGGCCAGGCACGTGGGGCCCAATGTAGCAGAGCGGGGCTTAGGCTGTGGGTCCACTGAAGGGGTGTAGCTTGGACTGGGGTGCTGGGAGGTCCCCGAGAGGGTGGGCTGTGTGCGGGGGTGCTAAAGTATCCCCCGAGGATAGGGCTGTGGGCTGGGGTGCTCTGGTCACCCATGTGGAAACAGTTGCATTTAGAATGGATGCGTTCAGAAGAACTGGGTGAAGAGGGGGAACGGAGCCTCAGCCTCCTGAGAAGGAAGAGGCAGGTGACTGCAGGGGACACAGGGCTGCGTAGTCACTGCCTGAGGAAGCCGCTGACGGAGGGCTGAGCTCAGGGCTGCAGAGAGAGGCCAGCATGTGACCCTCCAGCCCGAGTGGGCTCTCCCAGGGAGCACTGTGTGGAGGAGGAGCCAGCAGAGTAGAGGGGAGAGTGCCAGCCACCCAGCTAGGGAGCCGAAGCTCGAAGGGAGTCGGTTCAAGGAGGAAAGGAAGGAGTCCAGCAGTGTAGAGAAATGGATCTAAGATGGAGAGAAGCTGGGCGGTGGCTGGGAGACTGTGAAGATGGGGACTAAGCTTTTCATGTTGAGATAGCTGTGGATTGTAAGAAATAATACTGAGAGACACTGCATGCCCCATGCCTGGTTTCCTTCCATGGTAATATCTTGTAAAACAGTGCAGCACCGCAGCCAGGACGTGGACAGGGACACAGGCAAGCGCAGAGCAGCGCCTGCCCCGCAGGCTCTTCTGCTGCCCGGCGGTAGCCACTGCTATGGTTCTGCCCCACCCTGACTCCACCGCACAGCCACCAACCTATTCTCCTTTTCTGTACTTTGGTCATTTTAAGAACGCTATCCACAGCTGGGCATGGTGGCACACGCTTGTAATGCCAGTACTCCGGAGACAGAGATAGGAGAATCACAGGTTCAAGGCCAACCTCAGCAATGTAGACCCTGTTTCAAAATAAAGAATAAAATCAGGCTGGGGGTATAGATCAGGAGGAGAATGCCCCCTGGGGTTCAATCCCCAGTGCCAAAAAAAAAAAAAAGGATGCTGTATACGCGGAACCCTGCAGTATACAACCCGTGGGGAGTATTTACCGGGGACTTTGCCTCTGGATTCATCCCTGTTGTGTGCGTCAATACTGTGTTTCTTTTTATGGCTGCCTGGTGTGCTATGATATGGATATGGAATACCACTCTGACCATTCACCCGGAGAGCCGTCTGGGTCGTTTCTCTTTCTGGATGAGCTGCTCTGAACATGTGTGTTCATGTTTTTTGTGAATGGGAATTTCATTTCTCTGGGATAAATACCCAGGAGTACAATTGCTGGGTGATATGGCAATTTTAGTTTTTAGGGTTTTTTTCTTTCCTTTTATTTTTGTGTGCTGGGGATTGAACCCAGGGCCTCACAATACTAGGCACATGCTTGATCACTGAGCTATACCTCCAGCCTACAATTCTAGTTTTGCTTTTTAATTGGCATTTTATTATAATTATTAACAAATTAATTATGCAAAATAGTGGGTTCCATGATGAAGTTTTGATACATGTACACACATGCTTTTGTCGTAACCATCCTCCCTATTCCCCTCTTTATTTATTTATTTATTTATTTATTTATTTTTGCGGTACTGGGGATGAAACCCAGGGGCAGTCTACCTCCAAGCTACATCCCCGGCCCTATTTTTTTTAATATGTTTTTATTGGTGCATTGTGGTCTCACATCACAATGAGTATCAGTTCAGTGTTAACATACATGCACACAGCTCTTGGTGTCCCTCTCCCCATCCCCCCCCCCACATGTAGTACTGAGAATGATGTTGGTATAATCTCCCAGCCCTATTTTTTATTCTTTATTTTGAAACAGGGTCTCACTAAGTTGTGGAGGGCCTCACTAAGTAGCTGAGGCTGGCCGCGAACCCGGATCCTCAGGTCTCAGCCTCCCAAGTACTGGGATTACAAGCGTGCACCACCATACCCGGCTGCAAGTCAACATTTAAAAAAGAAAAAGCAAGTGGTGGTTCCTCCCGAATCACATTTATCAACAAGATGTTTTCCCAGCCAGGTAATGGTGGCGCATGCCTGTAATCCAGGAGGATCGCAGGTTCATGGCCAGTCTTAGCAACTTAGCAAGACCCTGTTTTCAAATAAAAAAATAAAATAAAACAAAATAGGGCTAGGGGTGTAGCTCAGAGGTAGAATGCCCCTGGGTTCAATCCCCAGCACACACACACACACACACACACACACACACACATATACACAAGATATTTCTCCCTAAAAGTTATAGCCAATAAAAAATAGTTCACTTATTTTGCACATATTTTGAGGATGCAAGAATCATATTGCACACGATACAATTGTAAGTCCTAATGTGCAGATTTTTATAATACCTTTATTGGTGCATTGTAATTATATATCCTGGTGAAGTTCAAAGTGACGCGAACACACATGCACACATCACTCGGGGTCTTTCCCTTCCCACCCCACCCGCTCCCCCTTCTTCTCTCCCCATACATATTAGTGAGATTGGGGGTGAGACCTTCATATATGGACATAGCATTGCTTGAACTGTGTCCTTCCTCAATTCTCCTTTCTCTCCTCCCCGTCTCCCTCCCCCAATCTCCTTCCAGTGTTCTACTGGTCTCTCTCCTCATTTATCGAAAGTGCTTTTTGTTTCCTATTTTTTTCTCTAGCTTCCACATGTGAGAGAAAACATCATCCTTGACTTGCTGAGACTGGCTGAAATGGATGGAACTAGAGAATATTATGCTAAGAAGCAGACATATTATTCTATGCTTCATTGCACACAGAATGATGGAACTAGAATAAATAGGTTAACTTAAAAATTTAAATATAAAGCCTATAAAATTAGAATTATTTCAGTTACCTGGCTAGAACTTCTAGTCCTATGTTCAGGAGGGGTGGTAAGAGGAAATAGCCTTACCTCATTGCTGACCTTGAGGTGGGAAAGCTTCAAGTTTCCCACCATTAAGTATGATGTTGGCTGTAGGTTTTCTGTAGAAGTTCTTAAGTTGAGGTCTTGCTAAGTTGAGCAGGCTGGCTTCAAACTCATGAACTCAGGGGGCTTTGACCTCCTAAGTAGCTGGGATTATGGGTGTGTGCCACCATGCTGGTCTCCTTTTTTTTCCCCACAAAAAAGGGTTTTAAAAATTATGAATGAGTGTTAAATTTTTATCAAATACCTTTTCTGTATCAATTGATATGACTGTAATTTTCTTCTTTAGTCTGTTAATATGGTGGATTGAATTGTCTGATGTTTTTCAAAGCTTTATTGAGATATTATTGACACACCACATAACTTACCCATTTGAAGGGTACAATTCAACATTCTAGTACATTCACTGGATTGTGTGACCATTATCATAATTGATTTTAGAACATATTCACCAACTCCAAATGAAACCTCATATATATCAGCAGTCACTCCTCATTTCCCTCCAGCCCTCTCTCAGTTCTAGGCAACAAAAATTCATCTACTTTTTTTGAGTGTGTGTGGTGCTGGGGATTGGACCCAGGGGCATTCTACCTTTGAGCTACACCCCAAACTGTATTTTGCTCTTACCGGACAGTGGAGGCATTACATAAACTAACTCAGCTGCTTTTATTTCACATTCTGATGCAAGGACATTCTATCAGGACTGTCTGCCCTTGGCTTAATGATTTGTAACTATTTTCAGCATAAATGTTTGGTCAAAGCAAGAAAATATCAGTAGTAAGAAAGATGTATAGACTTTTTTGGTCATTTGGGTTTTTTTTAATGCCAATGTCTTTCTATATTTGAAATAAGTTCTGTCTCCATTAGACAGTGTGGCCTCAGCAGGGCATGGTAGTGCATACCTGTAATCCCAGTACTTGGGAGGTCGAGACAGGAGGATTGCAGGTTTTAGGCCAGTCTCAAAAACTTAGCAAGACCCTCACCAGCTTAACAAGACCCTCCTTCAAAATAAAAATTAAAAATGGCTGGGTGTGTAGCTCAGAGGTAGAATGCCCCTGGGTTCAATCCCCCCAGAGGTAAAAAGAATGGGTTTATTTTGGCTCACAGTTTTAGAGCTTTCAATCCATGATCAGTTGGCCTCTTTGCCTCGTGGTGGTGGGAACACATCTCAGAGCGAAACTGCTCATATCATGGCTGGGAAGGGAAAGAGAAAGGGGCAGGTCCACTGTCTCCTTTGAGGGCATGTCCCCAATGATCTAAAGACCTCTCGCTAGTCCCCGCCTCTTAAAGGTTCTGCCCTTTCCCAATAGTGCTATGGGCTGGGGACCAAGCCTTGAACACATAGACCTTTTGGAACACCCCAGATTCAAATTATTGCCCTAGCTCACTCAGTTGTAGGCATAACGGGTTACCCTTCTGTGGGGACAGTCAAAACATGGTGTTATTAGGCTTCCTCGTCTCCTTCTGCTAAAGGCCACTGTTATAGAAAAAAATAACTAAGCGTGTCCCTGAGGCCACACTGCCTTCTGTAACTCTGTGCCCTGGCAAGCTGCCACCCTTGTGCTCTGATAGATAAACGACAGAGACGGACCACTGCGCGGGAGCCTTACACAGACGTCTCTTGTGCAGCTCTCTTGCACTCAGCGGCCACCCCTGTTTAGTGGAGGTGGAAGGCACCTCTGTTCAGCTAGCCACAGCTGAAATAAAGGCATGGCTCATCCCCCCTTCTGACTGGCCGGATGGAATGTGACCTTCTGCAGCCTTAATGGGTTGCATGGTACCTGGTGCTTCCTTTGAGTCTTGCTGAACTCCACCTGCTCGGATCTAAGGGATATTGTACTCGGAGGGCGTTGTAAACTCTGTCTTTGAATCAGGGTGTGGTGGTGCATGTGTTATTCTAGCCCTTGCCACAGCAAGTCCCTCTGCTTCTCAGTGTCACAAGCCCCGCTCAGCCACAGCGCACTGTGGTCCTTGGCTTCCTGGAACCCTAGAGAGTGGAGTCAGCTTCTGCCAAGCCAGAGGTCATTGCTGGGGTTGTGGGATGCTGGAAAGTGTAAAAAGAATAAAAGGTAAATTGCATGAAATACAGTCCAAAAAGCAGGTCACCCTAACCTTGCAAGTACAATAATTTCCCTCATTTTTATCATAGACATTATTATTTTCTCACTTGAAAGGTATTGTTAGGGTTTGGATTTCAAATGTCCCCTGGACCTCATGTGCTGGAGGCCATCATGTTTGGAGGCAGGGCCATGTTTGGAGGTGGTGGGGTACAGTGTGACTCCGAGGTCCCCCAGCTGCAGCGGCTGGCTCTGATCCTCTCTCTCACCCTCTCTTTGTCCCTTTTTCTCTCTGCTCCCTGCCACAAGGCCCTAAGGATTTCCAGCCTCCACTCCTGCTTGGAACTGGCATAAAATGGTCTGTCTATGTATGCGCTGAAATCTCCAGGATTGTAAGCAAATAAATATTTCTTCCTCTGAGTTTTGTGTGTGCATCAGGTGTTTGGTTCACAGCAGTGGGAGTGCTAACTGAAACAGGGATTGATTTGCTAGTGTAAAAAATGTAAAAACCACAGCACAGATATAGACAAAGTAAAAAGGCCCAGTCATTTGTGCCTTCACTATCCAAGGGAGCCAAGTTTCGGAGGGTACGTCTTTTTGGCTTTCTGTCCTATACATATAATTATACATATTTATTTCAAGAACGTACCACAGTGTATCAATTGTCATTTCCATATCCTTAACATTTCCCACTATCAGCAAATATCCCTCTAGGTAATTTTTGTGGGCGCACAGTAGTTCATACCATGCACCTCTCACAGTTTACTTAAGTAATATACTCTGCTGTTGAATTCTTAGCGTCACTAGTATGAAATGGGAGACGAGCCTGGGCTCTTTCCTGTGTGGCTAGAATGCTGGAGCCCTGGAAGGGCCTCTATCAGTGGCCATCTAGCGTGCAGTCCAGCGGGATGGCTTTCCCACAGGGCGGACAGCATTCCCGGTATAATTTTCACAGCGGTCTCTTTGTGGTGGGCCCTAGAGAGAAGACTGGCACAGAACATGCATCTGGAGAACAGAGACGGCAGACTGGCCTCTGGCGCGCGGGAGGTGGAGCTGCGCCAGACATCCGCGCCACCTCGCGTGGGCCCCGGGGGGCTGGGGTCTGCCAGGCCCACCACCAGAGACCACAGTCCCCATCCCGGCCACGCTGCTGGGAAGAGGTGCTGGGCTCCTGAGCACAAGGACTTTGGCTCCTTCTGCATGGAAGGGAGGTGAGTCTCAAACAATTTTACCTTATAAATGTGGAATTGACAAATACTGAGTTTCTATGAACAGAGTTCCCACCATTTTGTGTGCGTGCGTGCGTGCGTGCGTGTGTGTGTCCTGAAATCTTGCCGGGATCTTTTTCTGTATTAGATAACTTTCCTGGTCTGTTCTGTATGAGTGGTATTTCTTTTTCTTTCTTTTTTTTTTGTGGTACTGGGGATTGAACCCAGAGGCATTCTACCTTTGAGCTATACCCCCAGCCTGATTTTATTTCTTATTTGGAAACAGGGTCTCGCTAGGTTGATTTGAGTTTCACTACTTGCTCAGGCTGTCCTTGAACCTGAGATCCTCCTGTCTCAGCTTCCCAAGTACAGGGATTACAGGTATATGCCACCACGCCTGGCAATGAGTGGTATTTCTAAAATAGGATAAACTTAGCTCCAAAAGATTAAAAAAAAGGAAAGAGCGCTCATAGCATGAAGACTTAGCATTTTACATTTTCTTTAAAGTATTCAAAGTATTACATGATTTTGAAATATGCTTTACTTCTATAATTATAGCAAGTGGGGTTAATTGAATTATTTATTTATTTATTCATTTTAATTTTTTTTTGCGGTACCGGGGATTGAATATGGGGGCGTTTTACCTCTGAGCTGCGCCCCCAGCCCTATTTTTTATACTTTATTTTGAAACAGGGTCTCACGAAGTTGCAGAGGGCCTCACTAAGTAGCTGAGGCTGGCCGCGAACCCGGATCCTCCAGTCTCAGCCTCCCAAGTACTGGGATTACAAGCGTGCGACACCATGCCCGGCTCTATTTATTTATTTTATACTGGGGATGGAACCCAGGGGCTTTCTACCTACAAGCCATACTATTGTTGATCTCTTACTGTGCCTAATTTACAAATTAAATTGTATCATAGATATGTGTATATAATAAAATCATAGTATATACAGATTTCGGTTGGTACTTTCTTGGGATGTATTCCATGTGGATGAAAGAGAAACTACTGTATTCTGTTTGTTGGAAGCAAGTCACTAGGTTTGGCTCACACTTGGGGTGAGATTACACAAGGTGTGAACACTAGGGGTGGCTCATTAGGAACCACGCCAGACATCGTCTACCACAAAGATGAAGGATGGTGGAGGCATAAGTTGTGACAAACCTTTTCCCCGTTCTGTAGGCTCTCTCTTCAGACTCTCGATGGTTTCCTTTGCTGGGCAGAAGCTTTTCAATTTGATACCATCCCACTGATCGATTCTCAGTTTTACTTCCTGAGCTCTGGGGTCTTATTGAGGGCGTCTCTACCAGTGACTATATGTTGGAGAGTTGACCCTATGCCCTCTTCTAGTAATTGCAAAGTCTCTGGTCTAATTTCAGGTCTTTAATCCATTTTGAGCTGACTCTTGTGCAGGGTGAGGATTTGGTCTAATTTCTTTCTTCTACATATGGATTTCCAGTTTTCCCAGAGCCACTTACTGAAGAGGTTCTCTCTTCTCCAGTGTATGTTTTTGGCTCCTTTTTCGAAGATCAATTGGCTGTAAGTGTGAGGATTTGTCTCTGTATCCTCTACTCTGTTCCATTGGTCTATGTGTCTGTTTTTGTCCCAGTACCCAGTACTTGCTTCCACAACAGCCTCAGAATCTGCTTTTAGGAGGGACCCGAGATAAGATAGTGGCTTGGTTCCTGCTCTGTTGCTGAGCATGCCTGGGAGTCTCTGCTGGAGTATGTGTGCCTGTTTTCCATGCTACTGTGCCCACAGGAGTCATTCAGCTGCCCCTGGAGGACCAACACACACATGTGCATATCCATGTGTGTGTATACAGGCACAACCTTATTCATGCACTCATATGTACACAGAGTTGAACATGTATATATACACATGCACCTATATGCATAGTTATACACATATACATATGCAGACACGTATATTCACACCCATTTTGCACACATACATATACATGTGTGCACATGTACACATGCATATATACAATGTTCATACACACATATGTGCATATGCCCACATTCACTCCATGATTTCTTGAGCCGGGACCTTCCTGTGTTCAGAATGCGGTGAGTCAGGGCAGGTGCCCAGGTGGCCTGCTGCTGGTCTGAGAAGCAGGGACGGTTCAGAATGGACGTCGGCACCCAGTGGCCTGGGCTCAACAGTGGGTTGCCATTTCCCTGGGTCTTGTCTCCTCGTTTGAAGGTGGATGTCAGAGCGACCCTTGCTCCATGCACATCAGGAGACGTGTGTGCAAGGTGCTCAGCACAGAGACCCTGGCTGCAAGAGCTATGACTAAGCTTGTCCTGGGAGGAGCTGGATGTGGGCCTTTCTTAGGAGAGGGCCTCACGGGCAGGGTGGCCTGTGTGGACTCAGGAGGCCTGCCATCAAGAGCCCAGCTCATTTCAGGGGTCTGTGGAAGCTGGAGCAGAGGCGCTGTGTCCAGCAGCATGGCCTCCTCTCAGTCAGTGTGGACGAGGCCTGGGGAAGGCTTGATTTCTGACCCTCGGGCTGGGCGAGGGTTGTGTTGTTCTGGTCAGCCTGCTGAGTTCCAGTGGCGGCTCCTGTCTCCCCGGCCCTCCCAGAGAGACACTCTTCCTCCAGGTATGGGACGGTGAGCGTGGCTATGCAGTGCAGTCCGTGGCTTCCTGTGTGGGCACGGCCTGGTGATGCGTGTGCTGAGGGATGGTGGCGATGATGGGGAGTAATTACAAGGATGGGGCCGGGGCCAGATGCCTCTTAGACCAAGAGTCCTGGTGATTTCATGACGAGACATTTGCATAACATGCTAACTTGGTGTGTATTAGAATTACCTCTGGGCCTCAGTGTTGAGAATGGGATATTCTCATTTCTCTCTACATGTTGGAATTCTGCCTTGCCCTGAAGACCAGCTCAGATTTCTTCTGGGAAGTGTCGCCTGGCAGCTCTGGCAGTCATCGGCGTCTGTCTATCTGCTGCTTACAGCTGTTACTTGGTGGTGTGCTTGTTTATATCTGAGCCTCTCTGCTTGGCTAGGGAATGGGCCAGCTGGTCCACCATCCTCTCCTGGTCTACAGCAGTGCCTGGGTTTACCCACGGAGGAATGGAAGGCAGCATGCTCATAGGAAATACGGAATCATGAACTTTAACATTTCTTACTTTGGAATTTTGTCTACACCTGTTTTCTTAATACAGGGCATTAGATCTCTATAAAAATGCAGAATTAGTAATATAGTATTCCATAATATCACTATATTGTTATTTTTTGCTTCAAGCCTGTTCACGGTTTATAGAGTCTCTGATGGGGTGGATTATGTTGGAGGTTTCTGGATTTATTTTTATGTCTCCCAATCAGCTCTTACTGGTTCCCCTTCTCATCATGTGGATTTGCATGTGGTTGATGGGCCCCGAGGCCAGCAGTGCTCAGAGTTAGACTCAGCGTTAGACTGAAGTTGGTCGCTGTATGGTTCCAGGTTTGGAAGGGTAGGAACAGCGTATCAGCGAAGGCATGATTACTTTGATCTGTGGCTGTACTGTAATTAGAACACAGCTGTGAGAGTTGTTGGTTTACACGTTTCTAATCAGCTATTTCCTTCCCCAGTCACATTAGTAGGGAGTTAATTAGGTCCATCTGGTGTATAATTCACAGTATCTCTGATAGCTGTGGTTTTAGAAGCTGGTGGCAAACTCGGACTCTTGGTTTGCAAAGGGGAGTTTGGTGCCTAAGCTTGAGGAGATTAGGAAGGTGCAGAAGAGTGAATAAGGGCCGAGCAGGGACCTGTTTTGCAGGAATGTGCCCTGGGAACCAGAATCCAGGGTTCTGGCGAGGAGGGCAGGGCCGTTGAACACCCCGGCCAGCCTCAGGATCTGGTGCCCGAGAGCGGTGAGCGTGCTGTGCGCCCGGCCATGTCCAGTGTCAGTGGGAAGGTGCTGTCCGTGTTAGTGAGTCGGGGGCTTAGGTGGCCATGAAATGCTGACTCTTCCTCTCACAGTGCCTGTGTTCCCGACCATTCTGCAGCCCTGTGTAAAAGGGCAGAGGGCTGCGGGAAAGGTAACCTGGAAACAACTGGTTAGTTAGGACTAGACCCAATCCCTGTAGGAGTTGGCTGGGTTGTCCCTCTGTGGAGGACGCAGCCTGGAATCCCAGCCTGACACTGGAGCACTCTGCTCTGAGCTGGGGTGTGCACACAGACGCTCAGAGGTGTGGTGTCTGGGCTTCCCCCATCTTGTACCCACATGGGGGTGGACACAAATGGAAGTATAGAAAAAAGAAAAGAAAAAAGAGAAAAGGAAAGGAAAGAAGTAAACATGATCAGAATTTCCCTGATTGCTGAAGTTCTTAAACATTTTTTCACATATTTTTTGGTCATTTGCATTTCATTTTTTTTTGAGAAATGACTATTTAGTTCATTTGTCCATTTATCGATTAGGTTATTTGATTTTTTGGTGTTAAGGTTTTTTAGTTCTTCATATATTCTGGATATTAATCCTCTGTCAGAAGAATAGCTTACAAAGACTTTCTCCCATTCTGTAGACTCTCTTCATGCTCTTCTTTCCCTTCCTGTGAAGTAGATTTTCATTTGATGCTATCCCATTTATTAATTTATGGTTTTCTCTCCTGAGCTTTATGGGTCTTATTGAGGAAGTCGCTACCTGTGCCTATTTGATGGAGTGTTGACCTAGGTTTTCTTCCAGCAGTTGCAAAGTTTCTGCTCTAATTCCTAGGTCTTTGGTCCATTTTGAGTTGACTTTTGTGCAGGGTGAGAGATAGGAATCTAGTTTCATTCTTCTACACATGGATATCCAGTTTTCTCAGCACCATTTTTTAAAAGGCCGTCTTTTCTCCAATATGTGTTTTGGGCATCGTTGTCAAGGACCCTATGGCATACATTGTCTCTGTTTCTTCTTCTCTATTGCATTGGTCTAGGTTTCTCTTATTATGCCAGTACCATGCTGTTTTGTTACTATAGCTCTGTAGTATAATTTAAAATCAGGGATTATAATGCCTTCAGTATTGCTCTTTTTGCTCAGAAATTTTTTGACTATTTGGAGTCTTTTTACTTTTCCTCATAAATTTTAGGACTATTTTTTTCTAGTTTCGTGAAGAATGTCATTGGTATTTTGATGGGAATTCCATTGGAAATGTAAATCACTTTTGGTAATAGGACCAGTTTAATAATGTGTGTGGGTAGCAGGGCGTGGTGGTACACACTTGTAATCCCAGTACTTGGGAGGCTGAGACTGGAGAATCCAGGTTCACGGCCAGCCTCAGCTACTAAGTGAGTTCTTTAAGCTACCACTTAAAGAACTTTCTTTTTCCCCACATATAAGTAAAATTTTGAGTCAAGTACAAATTTATGTGTGTACACACTCATTCACATATATAAGTCACTTTGTCCTCTGAGTGTCCAACTCAGCCATCTCGTTCACAGTGGTAGTTTTGGATATCTGAATTACAGAGCTATGTACAATTTTAAATTTTTTAATCTCTTTTGTAATTTCCAAGTGATCCATAGGTATTGCCTGCTTATAAATTTATAAGTATGTATAAATTTTGCAGATGCACATAGAGTTTATTGGTCTGATGAGCCCCTCTATATGTAGCTGGGTGTGGTGGTGCACGCCTATAATCCTAGTACTTGGGAGGCTGAGACAGGAGGATTGCAGGTTCATGGCCAGCCTTGACAACTTAGAGAGGCCCTCTGCAACTTAGTGAGACCCTGTTTCAAAATAAAAAAATAAAATAGGGCTGGGGGTGTAGCTCAGAGGTAGTACCCTTCCTGCCATTCTAACTCTTATTTTCTTTGGACCAGCTGGCCCCGACTTCTGCCGCCTGGTGTTCCAGCAGAAGTCATTAAGACATTTTAAATGTGAATATATTTTGATCTCCAGAGATAGAATTTTCTGCATATAGAAGGGCTCATCAGACCAAAAGCTTTTTTTGATGGAAATTTTTGCATGAGAAGGCCAGTGTGGTGAAGTCTCCCGATAATGCTAACATGAACCTAAAAGTAAGGGTCCCCTGGCACCTGGTCTCCCGCGTGTTCCTGCTTTGCATTTTCAATCTGGTTTAAGCTGGAGAGAAGTGTTGTTTCTAAAGGTCTCTCTTAAACTCCAGGTTTTTACAATCCAGGTAGAACTTTTTGGTCAAATTTCCATGTACAGTTTATCGCCGAGTCTCGGGCATATTCGCGGTTGGCTCTTGCCCCAGTCCCCGGGAACACCTCCATCGTTCCTGAGTTGCCGAGTCCAGCTCTGGGTCTCACTCCCCTTTGCCTCTCTCCTGCAGCTCCAGGTCCACAGACCCCTGCTTTACGGAACACACGCCTTTGCTGTGGAATTCCTTGCAAGAGAAAGGGTGAGTTTTTTTCCTTCTTAAGAAATTAAGAAACTTCTGTGGCACGATGGTGGGGAATGTCTTCCTGAGATATGCATCGTTTCCCAACACGCTTGCTCTCTGCCGCATCTTGACGTGTCATTGCAGCAGACGTCTATGATCCCAGTGGCTGTATTCTATGGCCCGTGAATTTCCAAATGGCCTTGAGCGTACCCCTGCAGGGCCTGCCTGGCACACGTGCACCCCCGTGCAGACACGAGCTCTGATGGGCTGACTTTGAGGCTGGGTCTCTCAGCCAGGAGTGAGGGTGGCACTGCCTGGAGACTGTGCTTGGTTGTCATGTTGGGGGCTGGGTCCTGCTGGGGCACAGGTCAGGGTATGGCTCAACATTCTTCAATGCACAGGATGACCCCCACCACAAAGGATTATCCAGTCCCAGCGTCAGCTGCGATGAGGCGGAGGGACCCTGTGTGTGGGATTCACAAGAAACTTCATCTCCTGCAAGTCTGCGGTCCTTTCTGGGACAAAGCTGGGTGGCTCTGGATTGCTTGAGCGAGCTGACTTGCAGGTGCTCCCTCTGGGATGGAGGACTTCCATCTCCTTTTCGTTCTGTAAACAAACTTCAGGAAGCCTGAGTCACTGCTCAGCTGTCCCCTGTGTCGGCTCGCTGCACGCTACCAACTTGGTCACACCGTCACGGACCCCCCTTTCCTGCCCGCGGACCCTGCTCACTTGCATGGATAGGAGGGCTGCGGTGCCCCTCCACCTGCTCCTGAGCCTCTGATGGGGACCACCCTCTCCCCAGCCCCGTCTGCAGCCAGGACAGCGAGGGGATTTCACACTACAGGGGTGTTTTCTGTACTAGTGGGTTCTGGCTCCCCAAACACAGGTTTACAGGATTTGGATGGGTGGGGGGATCTGGATTTATCATGTGCAGTGCAGCGGGTCTGGCTAATGCCCCAGGAGAGCCCTGATGAGGAGCGGTCTCTCTGCACTAGTTCCTGTCCAGCCTTTGAGAGGGGTACCCCCTTCCCTCTCTGGCAACCCAGTCCCACTCACGGTCAAGGATGCTCAAAGGTCACTCCTTGGTGGCACCTTAGTCCCTCCCCCGGGGTCAGTGCTGCGTCTCCTGTGCGTTCACGTACCACATTCATGCCCTTCCTTTTGAACTTGCCTTGTGTTTTCTGTGGTTACATCTGCAGCCAGCTGGCACCTCTGCGTCCTGGATCCAGGTGCCCAGTGTGCCCACTGCCACCAGCCCTTCAGTGACAGGTGGTGAGGGGTGCCCGTCTCGAACCTTCTACTTATCCGTCTGCTTAAAACTTCCCTGTGGGGGATAACTTTATTCGCCTCCACCTCTCTTAATCCATAACTTTTTTTTTGTGGTGCTGGGGATTGAACTCAGGGGCATTCTACCTCAGAGCTACACACCCAGTCCTATTTTTTTTTTATTATTTTGAAACAGGGTCTCGCTAGGTTAATAAGAGTCTCACTAAATGCTGAGACTGTCCTCGAACCTGCAATCTTCCTGTTTCAGCCTTCCAAGTACTGGGATTACAAGTGTGTGCCACCACGCCCGACTTAATCCATAGCTTTGAAAACACACTTCATGCATCCTCTAATGCTTTCTCTTGAATGACTTGGTAAACTGTTAAGGCTTGAGACATTTTAGAACTTGAAATTCACTGGAAAACCAATAATGTGTGAGCATTTGTCCTGGGCGTGTGGAGCACAGAGACATGCCGTGGGTGTCATGTCAGGGACCAGGACATGGGTCAGCTTTGCTTATGAAATGTTTTCCTTTTTTTTTTTGCATAAAGTTAGTGAAGGTATTGGTGGTGGGAAGGTCTTTTTGCTGTTTTACTTTTGCTTCATTTTATTGCAGTTTTAACCTGATTAAATGGTTTATCAGAATAACATCCATTGATTTACATATTTTCAGAAGTAAATGTGTCCTTCCCAGGGTGTTGAGGGCAGGACCGTGCAGTGGTCCAAGGGCCAGAGCACGTCCTGCCTCTGCACTGACGGACCTGCTGGCTGCTTATCATGGGTCGTTATTCAAATTCAAGTTAATTACAATGAATTAAAAATTCAGCTCTTCAGTTGCACCCGTGCATTTGTAGTGGCCAGTAGCACATGTGGTTACGAGAGCAGACAGGACAGAGAACATCTCCCTCCTCACAGAAAGTTCCAGCACACAACACCACTTTAGAAAGCACTGGCACGAACTTGCTTTCTTTTCTCTACTTGCCGGAAAGCAATTTCTTGGTTCCAGTTTGGCTACAGTTGTGTTTCTTGAGCAGTTAGGAGGCAGGCAATAGTATTTTTCACACATCTGAGCATTTTCTAGTCAAGAAATTGACAGAAGAGATTATTGACTATTTTCAGTCATTTGTTATCTTTCTACATATTAATTTTGTACAACCTAATTTCTGCCTCTGGGTTTCTCCTTACGAATAAGATGATTTTTTCTCCTGAGCCAGCTCTAAAGCAGTAGTACAAGTTGGGGAGAATCACAGTGCCTGCTGAGCCCTGGGGTTGAGTGGCCTCCCTTGTAATAGCAGATCGCAGCAGTTGTTAATATTGATATTATGGTCACACGAGTATTCCATGTCATACATGAATATTCTGACTTTTGGTACAACCTTTCTCTGGAGAGCAAGTGGCCCTGTACTGAGGGAATTTCTCAGAAGCCCAGAGACTCAACGACAAGTAAATAGATATGTCTACATGTCACTTTAGTAAAGTTTATAGTTTCCCTTGGTTTGTCCTAAACACAGGCCCCTTTCTTGGACCCATCTAGCTAGATATTGACGTTGCTATTTCTGCTCATACTCTGTTGGTGCTCCATGGAAAGCCAGGTAGACCACCTCTCCTGCGGTTCCATTATAGAAAGCTCTACGCACAGGAGGAAAAGCTGGCAGTACTCCCCTGCTTCAGGACAAGTACAGCAGCCCTTGGCATCCACCGCTTAAGCACATTCGCAGAGAGGGCAAATGCTGAAGCCAGGGGGAAACTGGTCTGAGCTGGAAACAGCTGTCTTGGAAGATTCCCCAAATCCCAAAAGACTGACATTTCTTGAAGGCCCACAGTTCATTTTGAAGACTTGTGTGACCCCTAGAGATTTCCTTTGAGCCAAGTGTCCTGTGATGTCAAGAAAGACCCATTCTAAGCCCAGTGTGGTGGCACATGCTTGTAGACAGGAGGGTGGCAGGTTTGAAGCTAGCCTTAGCAACCTAGCAAGATGCTGTTTCCAAATAAAAAAATAAAAACAGGGCTGGAGATGTAGCTTAGAGGTAGAATGCTCCTGGGTTCAAACCCCAGTAACACACACACACACACGCACACATGCACACGCACACATACACATGCACACATGCACATACACATACACACACAACCCATTCTACCAGTGTGAGAAAGTGCCTCAAGGTCTGTGGTCCTTTTAAATACCAGGATTGACATCTTGCTTTGCAGAAGCTATTTCGGGAAGAATGACCACAAAGCTCTTGTTTCTCAGGTCCCGGTGCTCGCCCGCGTATCGGTCAGAGTTTGTCACCGCTGATGAATCTTGGGAGAACAGCTCGGCTGAGTGGGACGGACGGTACCTGCTGAGCAGAGAGGCGGCTGCTTGGTCTGCGTCTTCCTCCTCAGAGAAGGGAGACCTTCCGGACGGTGCCAGAGTCCATCTCTCTATGCTGAGGTAGGTGGACGTGGAATGCCCCTCTGGCTCCGGATCGCTGCCCGTTTGCCATGGGCGGAGGCTGGGTCTCGCCAGCTATCCAGCCCTCCAGACCACAGGGCAAAGAGGAGGAGGAAGGTTTCCACCTCTGGCCAGGCTGCACTTCCCTCCAGGTTATCTACCTTTGCCCCAGGCCTTGCAACATCTGTGTGGAGCCCGCGAGGACACCGGATGATGAACCTCACTGAGCCTCAGCCTCCACCCCCTTCCTCCTTGCTTGTGGGCTGGAGTCTTTGTGGCCACTGCATGTGCTAATAGAATCTGTTCACTTCAGGAGTCCCCGTGCTGTTTTAGAATTTTTTTTTTTGAAGTACTGGGGATTGAACCCAGGGGCATCTGAGTTATACCCCCAGCCTTATTTTTTAATTCTTTATTTTGAAACAGGGTCTCACTAAGTTGTGGAAGGCCTCACTAAGTAGCTGAGGCTGGCCACAAACCCTCGATCCTGCTTGTTTTAGAATTTGATGCTGTGTTTGCGGTTGTTGATGAAGGGTTTGGTCTAGGAGTGCTTGTGCAGCCTGAGGGGTAGCGTGACCTCCTGCATTGTGAGCACCGGGAGCCCAGGGCATGTGTGCGGGGGGAGGACTGCAGGCACCCCTGCTGGGGAGCCGAGGGCACGCATGGGAGGGATGGCGGGGGCACTGGGCTGGACCTCTGGTGCTGCCCTTTCAGGAGAATCCTCACATCACTTGCTTGATCTGCTGGGCTCCCCCACTCCACCCCCATGTATGTTTATTTGGAGAAAGGGTTCCTTTTGATCTGATGTGTTTGAAAAGCAGCATCCCCAGGGACAGAAAAAGGCTTGGGAGCAAGGACAGTGGTCCCCGTTCTGGCTCTGCCCTGAAGTTGCTGAGTGACTGTGGCACAGGGTCATGTGTGGCCACACGACTGTCTCCCATCACCTGATGGCCCTTGCTCCACGGCCTTCCACAGGCTTACACTACAATGGAATGTGTGCATGCCCTAGATAAGTGGAAGAGGCCCATGTAACCAGCCAGTATTCGTGTCCGTGTGTCACTACATTTGGAGACCAGTCTTTTCTGAAGATACTTGAACAGCTGATTGACTTGAACTCACTTGCACGCCCCAAGAGCAGTCACCTGTGGTCATGTGAGACAGTCAAGCACCCCTCATGAACAACAGGCCCCTCAGAATTAAGGGATAAAACTCCCTTCTTTCCCAGGGGGAAACAAGATGGCCATGCCAGCCCTTGGTCTTAAGGGGTTAACAGCCATACCGAAAGTTAGAGGTTAAAAAGCGAACCTGTCTTCAAGGCTATAAACCAAGATAACACAACAGGAGATGAGAGGTTGTGAAGTCAGCTCAGCCTTCAAAGAGTATGTGGTCAGTGGAGCTACCAAGAGGTCAGAGCCAAGAGACATGAGGATGTTAAAACCAAACCCACTGAGGCTGCTCCGAAACCCAATTGGGAGATTTACCAGATGACAAGGGCAAATTCCAGGTGGTGAGGGGCAACTACAACATAGAACAGTCAGTACAGTAAGCTACCGTTACTTCTAGCCTAGTAGCACAGTACACTGGCCTCCCTAGCGGGACACGTGAGAGGATGCTGAGACAGGGATGCTTGAAGAGGCAGGTGCAACAGAAATCCCACCTCTGCGTGTGATGACATCAGGAAACCAAGTCCCTGCCTACCCCGTAGGTGCCTTAAAAGCTGTGCACCTCTGTCGTGAGCTAGCGTGACACTCTCCTGGGTCCGTGCTGTCTCCCTTATGCTTGGGCAGGAAGTCCCAGTAAAGAGTCTTGTTCCCATAGCAGTTGTGCCTTTATCTGATTCAGAGAACCCCCCACCCCCACACCCAGTAACACATAGAGGCTTATCTTCAAGGCCCAGTAATTGGCTGGAATCATTACTCAGTTATCCTATTAATATTCCTGCAAGGTAAATATGTAGGGTACCCCAAGGACTGTAAGGATTTTGTCCAAGGACACACAGCTTGTGAGCCAAGGGGGGAGCAGGATTTGACCCCAGGTCTCCTCATCACGGCCTGACCCAGAGCTGACTCTCCGCACCATGCCTCCTAACCATCTGTAGCTTCTTCGCCATGTGTGGTCTCACCTCCTTCTAGGTGCAACAAACATTTGGCTCATGGGCAGATCTGCTCTGAAATTATGTGAATCATGACATTATGTGAATAGAGATCCGGTCCCATGAGTCACGGGGAGGGTAAATTCCCACACTGTTAACTCCTTTTTCCAGCTGGCTGGTTAACAGCTCCAGAGGACCATGTCCTCAACTGCTTCACAGCACAAATAAAAAGAATCCTGTACAATTGAGACTTCACATTCAGTTGTTTAATCCTCTCTGATTCATGGAATAGTTACCTTGAGGTTGCCACCAAACTGAAGAATGTTAGAACCATACTATCTTGCTCAGCAATCTCACTACTATGATCCAAGACAACCAACCACACAGCTCAGAGGAAGGAAGATTTATTTGCTCACAGTTAGTTGGAGAGTCTGGTTTCAGTCCATGTGAGGCCAGGTCTTTGGAGCTCAGGGCATGGTGGCAGGAAACAGAGAAAGGGAGAGAGCAAGGCTCTGCTCTCACATCATGGAGGCCGGAAGCAAGAGAGAGTCAGCTGGCAAACAAGGGGATTCAAAGACAAAAGCACAGTCCCTAAGGCCACACCTCCAGGGACCCACCTTCTCCAGCCACACCCCACCTGCCTAGGTGACCACCCAGTAAATCCACTACAATGGATTTACCCACTGATGAGATTATAGCCTTCCTGACCCAATCACATCAACTCTGAGCATCAGTACATGAGCTCTTCAGGGGACTTTGTATCTACCCATAACATTGTACGTTAGAACGCTGTAACAGAATGCAGAGGGTTCATCTCTTGTCCAGTACAAATCCCATAAGCACAGTCAGAGCAGAGAGGTTTGTCACTTGTAGCAAGTAAGGGTCACACAGTGCATCCAGCGGAAACAGAGCCAGGGGCGTTTACTACGGAGAGCGGTATCCATGCAGGGAAGACTTGTCCTCACAGGTAGAGGTGGGCACAGTTTTGATCATGCCCGGCTGGACATGCTTCTTCATACATCACAAGGTCAAGAAGTGGTGGACAGGAATGCCTCTGGGTGGAGGAGAGCTTAGGGTTGTAACGAGCAAAGTTTACTCTAGGTCACCTAAGAAGGGTGGGTTGGAAAGACTCCAAGGTTTTGGCTCATTCCTTGTGAGTTCCTTTGGAGGCCTGTTTGAAATGGAAAAGCAGTGTTAGATGCACGTTTATGGTCACTCAAGGGGTAGCATCTTTTACATGTGAGCACGGGTGACTGTCCCTGAAAGCACCTGGCTAGTGACTAACAGCATGTCTAGAAAGCACCAGGTGTGGTCTGTGAAGAGACTTGTAGAAAGTATTTTATTAAGCCAGGCGTGGTGGCGCACGCTTGTAATCCTAGTACTTGGGAGGCTGAGACAGGAGGATCGCGGGTTTGAGGACAGCCTCAGCAAGTATTGAGTTTCTCATCAACCTAGCGAGACCCTGTTTCAAAATAAAATAAAATAGGACTGGGGGTGTAGCTCAGAGGTAGAATGCCCCTGAGTTTAATCCCCAGTAACACACACACACACACACACACACACACACACACACACACACGTATTTTATTTTGGATTGTCATCTCTGCTGTCTATGTCAGTTATGTAGAAAGAAACTATCTAGCATGGCTCAGTGCCTCGTGCTTTAAGAAGAAATGTCATTTTGATTCCTATTTAAGTAGGAGCTGTTGAATCATAATTTGGAAGAATGAAATGATTATTCATCAAATTCATTAAGTCTAAGAGAATGCAAAATAAGGTTTACTGTTTCCCGAGGATCAGAAAGGTTTTCAAAGATATATGAGACTTAACTAAACGAAGAGAGTCATACAACGATGTCCCCAAATAGACATTCTTGCTTCATTCTGCAAACACACACCAGGTATGAGCTATGTACTAGTGCTCTTCCATGTGCAGGGACAGAGCATAACATGCCTGTGACAGTCCTCGTGGAGCTGCTGGCCAGAGAGCGTGCCCTGGAGCCGGCTGGTGGAGGCCCATAAGAGACGGATGTCTAGTTGTTGAACGAGCAGAGTCAAGGGGGACTGCAGCCACAGAGCATCCTGGTGGGTCTGGTCTGGGAGCAGCTCGTGGGTCTAGAGGGGCTGCAGAGGGTACCTGAGACCAGGTTCATGTAGGGTCTGGGGACCACGGTTAAGAAGTAGGTAATGGTAAAGCCGGGTGTGGTGGCACACACTTGTAATCCCAGTACCTGGGAGGCTGAGATAGGAGGATCACAGGTTCGCGGCCAGCCTCAGCTACTTAGTGAGGCCCTCCGCAACTTAGTGAAACCCTGTTTCAAAATAAAGAATAAAAAATAGGGCTGAGGGTGTAGCTCGGAGGTAGAGTGCCCCTGGGTTCAATCCCCAGTGCCACAAAAAAAAAAAAAAGTAGATAATGGTAGCCGGGTGTGGAATGGCTTGGAAAGCCTGGGTTGAATATGCAGCCTATTAAGTTATCTCCTACAGAGAATTCTAAAACACCTTGCTGATAAACCAATCACAGAGCCGGGCATGGTGGTGCATGCCTGTAATCCCCAGTACTTGGGGGGCTGGGACAGGAGGATGGCAGGTTTGCAGCCAGCCTCAGCAACTAAGTGAGGCCCTCTACAACTTAGTGAGCCCCTGTTTCAAAATAAAAATAAAATAGGGCTAGGGGTGTAGCTCAGAGGTGGAATGCCCCTGGGTTCAATCCCCAGTCCCACAAAAAAGAAAACAAGATAAACCAGTCACAGCCTTGCAATTTCTTCCTTGAATTATTTGCTTTTATAGTTGATGATAAATCTGTATTCCTACCTTCCAGAAAACTTAAGGGAAAATAATTGATCAGTGTGAATTGGAAATCCCAGATAAGCATTCAGTTAACTCATTACAACAAACAAAAAAAATTGGGGCCTTTAAAATGGTGACAAAGAGCCCCCAACCATGAATTTCAGTGTCTTCAGCAAGCACGTGGGAACACTTAGGGTCACTGTCCTGCTCTGTACCGCCACCGGTCTCCTTTAGGTGCGAAGTCCTCCTCCACATCATATACTGGGAAGAATGAAAAGCGACTGCTCTGAGATGGAGATACAGCTTCGGGGCAGCGTCCGAGGTCTGGCAGGTCCGGCCCATGCACACGGGCTGCCCCTTGCACACTCAGCTCCTGTTTCTCTTGCAGGCGCTGTGTGAGGTGGCTGAAAGTTACGGGCCTGTTTGTCTTTGTGGTGGTGTGCTCTGTGAGTACTGAGGCTGCCCCAGGGCTGCCAGGGCGTCAGTGGAGGTTTGGGGGGGCCTTGCTGTGGGTCCCAGCTCCCTGGGTGCCTTGGGCGGGACAGCAGGGGGATCTGAGGCATGGGGCTGTAGTTTGGCCCTCTTTGCCTGATTCTCTGACCTTTCTTTGAAGGAGATGCTGGGGACACATGGTGTGGTGGGCGGCACAGGAAGCTGGTCCCTAGGAGTGCTGACTGGGTTTTGCGTGTAGGCAGGACTGTGCCTGACCATGTATCTGCTCCTCTTGGCTGTGACATGTAGACAGCAGGGGTGGTGCAGGGTGAACTGAGTTGGGCACAGTCAACTCCTAAAACCCAAGGGAGGAAGGCCGTGGTGCAGAGACAGGAGAGCTGCGCATGGGTCAAAACCCATCATCCCGAGCTCTGAAAACTTCAAGGTTTTACTTTTTTGCTGCCGCTATGCCCGTGCACTCATGTGGTTCTGAAGCCCCCAGCTCAGCGGGGCCTGGCTCATGTGCCAGGATTTCAAAGGAAGAGGTCAGGGTGGCCAGGTCTCCCGCAGCCCCTAGAGCCAACGTGAGCTCCGTATCTAATCTCCAGCATTCTTCTGGGACCTGGAGTTTTTGGGACTTGTAGACTCCTTTCGAAATAGAATGTGAGGAATTTGCTTTGAACGTCTGTAATGTGCCATCGTAGGATCCCTTGACTTCTTGAAGGTATGCCAGGCTCTTTGCAGATTCCACAAACACATCACAACCATTGCAGGCCGCGTTCCTCAGCTCTCCTGTGTGGGAAAACCACATTAATCCACCATGGACAACTTAATTCTGCGTCCGGGTATCTCATCCTTAAAACTAGCAAATATCAGAAATCAAGGCCCATTGTAGCTGAACATGGTATAATAAACAAGAATATTTTAAGAACTGAGAAAAAGCTGTTCAGAGTAAGCTGGTGAAATTGGGATGTGGAAGTCGTCACCATCGCCATATCTATTTTTAACAGTAATAAAAATGATTTAGATCCTGTTGCTCTCCTATCACAAGTCCATCATGAGCTGTTTCTGATTGTTACAGATTTTATTCAGCCTGTATCCAGATGAAGGGAAGTTGTGGCAGTTGTTGGCCGTGTCCCCGTTGGAAAGCTACAGTATCCAAAATATGTGCCGGTGTGGTCCGTCCCCCAAGGTGGAGATTCACGCCACAAGGAGAAGCTCAGGAACCGTTACGGCTGCTGCTGAACGTCATGGCGCCGGCCACCCCCGTTCCTCCCGTGGTGTCCCGTGTCTCCAGGACATGACTGTGTAGGGCAGTTGGTGGTGAAGTTCCTGCAGAGGGGCGATGGCGGCAGGGTGGCCCGTGGCCCCGCTCCCCCACTTCCTGCTGCATCCCGGCATGGGTGACTCCCCTCTCACGTCACAACACTAGCTCTGTCCTCGTCTGTGTCACCCGACTGAGGACTGCGTTGTCTCTTCAGACTGTGTTTTCTCTTGTCCTTTTCGCACACCCTGGGATTTTTTAGGGTTAAAAGCAAGGCATTTTGTATAGGAGAATAAATACTGAAGTCAGTAGTTTTTATGTTTGGAGACGAGCCACGGCTTAACTTCTGTAGGAGCAGTTGGAGGGATTACATGAATAGACTTTAGATGAACGTCTACGTGTGGGAGCCCCTCGAGCCCCGGGGCTGCTCCGTGCAGTGCAAGGCAGTGACTGATCCTGGGAGAGGAGGCTTCTTAGAAAGGAAAGTGCCAAGCTGGGCGTGGTGGCACACGTGTGTAGTCCCAGTACTAAGAAGGCTGAGACAGGAGGATCACAGGTTCAAGGACAGTTTCAGCAAATAGTGAGACTCTCATTAACCTAGCAAGACCATATTTCAAAATAAAAAAAGTATAATAGGGCTGGGGTGTAGCTCAGAGGTAGAATGCCTCTCGGTTCAATACCCAATGCCACAAAAAAAAAAAAAGAAAAGAAAAAAGAAGGGAAAGAGGTATGGGGGAGAGGGGGAAGGAAAGAGAAGGGGCAAGAGGCAGCTCTGGCCAGGCCAAGCACTTCTGACTGCAGCAGACCCCTCATCTTTAGAATCCCTTTCCATGGTTCATCTCTGTCCAAAAATATTAAATGAAAAATTTACATGAATTTAAACCGCATAAGTTTCAAGTCGCTTGCTGTTCTGAGCAGCGCAGTGTAACCTTGAGCAGCTGTCCAGCTCTGTCCCACGGGGGACGTGAACCATCCCTCCTCCGGGGCCGGCAGGCACTTAGCGACCACCTCAGGCTGTCACAGGATTGTAAGGTAGTGTCCCAGCAACCTTTATTTCTATTTAATCATGGCCCTAAAGCATAGGAGTAGCGATGCTGGCAATTTGAGTATGCCAAAGAGAAGTTGTACAGCGCTTCCTTTAAATGAAAAGGTGAAAGTTCTTGACATGTATATAGCGATGGGTACTGTCTGTGGTTTCAGGTTCCCCTGGAGTCTTGAACATAGCTCCCATGGGCAAGGGGGACTACTGTATTATTATTATTATTATTATTATTATTATTTTCTTTGGTTTTTCTTTTTGGTACTAGGGGTTGAACCCAAAGGCATTCTACCTTTGAGCTACACCTCTAGCCCTTTCTATTTTTTACTTTTTTTTTGAGGTACTGGGGATTGAACTCAGGGGCATTCTACGTGTGAGCTACACCCTTAGTCCTATTTTTCATTCTTTTTATTTTGAAACAGGGTCTCACTAAGTTGCAGAGGGCCTCACTAAGTAGCTGAGGCTGGTCACAAACCCGGATTCTCCCATCTCAGCCTCCTAAGCACTGGGATTACAAGCGTGCGCCACCACGCCCAGCTTTATTTTTTACTTTGAAACAGAGTCTCAGCTGGGTGTGGTGGCACATGCCTGTCATTCTAGTAATTGGGAGGCTGAGACAGGAGGATCCCAGGTTTGAGGACAGCCTCAGCAACTTAATGAGGCTCTCAGCAACCTAGTAAGACCCTGTTTCAAGCTAAAAATTAAAATAGGGCTGGGGGTATAGCTTGGAGGTAGAATGCCCTGGGTTCAATCCCCAGTACCAAAAAGAAAGAGAGAGAGAGAGAGAGAGAGAGAGAGAGAGAGAGAGAGAGAAAGAAAGAAAGAAAGAAAGAAAGAAAGAAAGAAAGAAAGAGAAAGAAACAGGGTCTCGTTGTTGCTCCCGTCCTGAGCTCTTGCTGGCCCCCTAGATGGGGCCTGGATGAAGGACACAGGGGCCTCCGTTGTGACGGGAAGGGCTTTTAGAAGAAGCACTACACTCCTGTAGCTAGGGAATAACAAAGCTACCTTTCCCTGTGAACCTCTGTGTCTCCTTGCAGCAGTCAGGCTGTGTCAGCTTGGTAATTACAGGGTTTATTTTAGAAACCTGTAATTGCAGGCACCTGAAGTTCTTTGTCCCCGAATTGTTGTCTGTGCCTGTTGTGGAGGAGGCCTGTCACAGGCTTCTGGGTCATTAGGTAAATGAGCAGGCTGGCTAACTTCTACATGCAGGTCAGTTAGGTTTGCCTACCTTCCCTCCTTCATTTTTACTACCTCCACCACTTCCTTTTTTCTCTCTCCCTCTCACATTTCCTTCCTTCCTTCCTTCCTTCCTTCCTTCCTGCCTGCCTGCCTGCCTGCCTGCCTGCCTGCCTGCCTGCCTTTCTTCCTTCCTTCTTCCTTCCTTCTCTCTCTCTTTCTTTCCTGTATCCAGGGCTCTTGGAGAATTTAAAGGAAATAGTATGCACCATGTAGGGGAGTTAAAAAATCTTTCCCTTCACCCTTCTGCTCTCTCCAAACTGGAGCCCTGTAAATTAGACTAACAAAAGACAGAGCAACAAGAGAAACGTATATAAAGAGATCTACTGTAGGAGGCTGGGGAGTCACAACATGTCCCCTGCAAGCCAGAGATGCAGGGAAGGCCGTAGTGTGGCTTGAGGCCCCAGTGCTGGGAGCTGATGGTACAGAGTCCAGTCGAGTCTGAAGGCCTGAGGACCCGGGCCTCCCAAGGCAGAGACCAGCGTCTAGCTCAGCAGTCAGGCCCAGTGAGAGTTCTCTCTGGGCCCTCAGTGAACGGGATGAGGCCCACCTACCCTGGGGAGGGCCAGCCATCTTTACTCAGTGGACCAATTCTAATGCTAATCTCGTTTGGAAACACTATCAAAGGCGCACCCAGAAGTGATGCTTAAACCAGGTCTCTGGGCATCCTGTGGTCTAGTGGAGTTGACCCTGAAGTTAACTATTGCAGGGGATGAAGAGGAACTTGACTGGATATGAGGGGTGGGAGGATGTCTTGCTAGAGTTAAGCTCAGAAGGTCAAGGATGAGGCCAAGATGAAGGCCTAATCCAGACGAGGGCTCAGAGGAGCCTGACCAGTTTAGCTGAGAAGGGAATCCTTGCCAGGTGTTAACTGCTCCCAATGTTTGATGGCTCGGTGGCCACCTGAAGGGCCAGGCTTGGAGGACTCTGCAGCTCAGGCGTGAGTGAAGGCCCCTCCGCAGGCTCTCTCAGATGCATTCCACGCCCCGCGGCAGCATAGATGCGCTGTTCAGAGCAACATGCTCAGGGTGTCTCCCCGCCCCCCAGGATGGCGCCTGCTCCCAGCCAGCCGCAGAGGGGAGCAGAGTGGGCGGCCATGCTTGTTGGAGGCACAAGAGGAGACAAGGAGGGGCGGCACATCAGGAGCTCAGAGGAGGAAGATGCACAGGGGAGGGTCAGGCAGGTCTTGACTGAGGGCTTAGATTTAGGTAATGGGCAAAGCTGGAAGACTGTGGCTGATGTAATCAGAGAAGAGAGGAGAATTCTCTCTGTCTTCTCTCCTCCACACGCCTGCCTGCTGGGACCCTGGCCTAGGCTCAGAGGACTTCCAGGATGAGGCCACAAACAAACATTTATTAAGCAAATTCTGATTAGGGACATCTAATGTGGTGGGAAGTATGTTAGTCTCCATAGAGGTGGAAAAATGAATAAGATGCAGTTCCCTCCCTTGAGGGGCTGAGACCAGCTGGGGAGAAAAATCTAAAACAAACCGCAGGACGGCACGAACAAACCCTTCACTGGAGGATGCAGCCTGCCGCAGACCAGGGAGGAGTTAGTAGAATCCCCTTGGGGGGGAGATGCAGGGGCAGGGGCGGACTAGGAGGAGCGTTTGAGTGAGACCTCAGAAGACAATGGAGTTACCCAGATGTGGGGAGAGGGGTGCCTGGAGCTGCGTGTTACGGTCACTGTGGACAGCTCGGGGTAGCTGGGAGGCAGGGGTCGAAGCTGGCCACTGGAGGCTGAGATGGGAGGATCTCAGGTATGTGGCCAGCCTCAGGAACTTAGAAAGGCCCTCTGCAACTTAGAGAGTCCTGTTTCAAAATAAAAATAGGGCTGGGGGCATAGCTCAGAGGTAGAATGCCCCTAGGTTCAATCCCCAGTCTGTTTCTCTCTCTCTCTCTCTCTGTCTCTCAAACACACACACACACACACACACACACACACACACACACACACACA
>PVJS01025193.1:0-28062 GCA_004027185.1 Glis glis
GAAACCTCAGTGGAGCCAGGGAGGTGGACTAAGGGAAGGGGAGGGGGAAGACTTGAGTTTCATTAATGGAAATACTACCATCGACTATGTGTACATATGTGAAAATACCAATGTCAATCTCAGCACTCTGTATTGGAAAGGGGGGAAATGGGGAGGCGAGGGGAGCACCAAGTGCTGTGAGCATGTATGTCACTCTCAACATGATTTACATTATGATATGAGACTATAATGTACCAATAAAAGCATATTTAGAAAAAAAAAATAAATAAATAAAATGAAGATGCAGCATTTGTAATTGTAACTAATTACCCTGGACTATGAGGGATGACTCTGCATTCCTTTCTGACTATAAAAAATGGCAGTGCTGCTGAGATTCCAATAGCTCATCCTGAGCATGTACCTTTAGAAGCAAGAAAGCTTTCATCCCTTCTTGGTCTCACTGACTCTGGCTTGAAAACAACATTCATTTTCAGTGCAAATGACTACTAGTTGTTGCTTTAACCCCACAAAAAAATTTCATTGTTTCCATCTTTCAAATTCCCATGGACAAACCTGGCCACTCTATTCCAACTCCTCTTTTTGCCTGATTCTTAAAGTCATTTTATTCATTCATCCATCCAAATTTCTGCCCTTTTCCAAACATGAAAGAATTGTTAAAACCTAAAAGGCAGATTTTTGTACTGATTTTTAGTGGCTTTATGGATATATAATGTATAAAACAGCATCCACCTATTTAAAGTATACAATTCAATGATTTTCAGAATATTTACAGAATTGTGTGACCATCACCATAATCCTATTTTGAAGATACTCATCACTTCCCCCCCAAAAAAATCCTTGTACCCATTATTAGACTGTCTCTATCCCCCACTCAATCGCTTCTGTTTTCCTGATTTCCACTTTTAGCTTGAATTTGCTTTCTTGCCTTTTGCAAGAAAATAAAGGAGATAGAAGCCCAGAAAGCGGAAGCCTGTGGAGGCTTTCCTGCGCCTTTCCTGTAGAAATGGGAGCTGCCTGGCTTCTCACAGCTCCGGGTTCACTGTTGTATGCTGTTTCGGGCTTTTCAGGAAGCCTGTCTCTTTCTCTGCCAGCTAATAAACATGTGCTAAAAACATCCTGGTGAAAGGATCCAGATGGGAGGAGAGAATTGTGAGAGTCTGTGAATTTCCTAAAGAATTGCCCTGAGCATCTTCAGGAGAGGAAGCTGACTTCTTCCCTGTGCAGTTGTGGCCTTGTGACCCCAAGCAAGGAGGAGCAGCAATGACAGGAGAGTCCTCAGGGGAACAGAGGGCAAAGGGGCGCCTGCTCTTTTGTGCCTGGAAGAGCTACAGATGAGCAGCAGGGTAGAGGCCCACAGCCTTTCACCCATTTACATCCGCTGTATAACAAGCCTTTCTCATCGCACTGTGACCTCTAGCAGAGGATGCCCCCTGAGGAGGCAGAGAGGCTCTGTGAAAGGCTCCCTTGCCTTGTCAGAAGACAGCTACTCCTCACTTGAAAAGAGCCTCCCTGACATATGACCTTGTCCAATGGCAAGGCCTGAAAATGAAGATGCCGTGGTAGAAGCCTACTGGTGCAACCAGCTGACTCTTCATCAATATGGATCTGAGATCCGCACTTCCTTTATTCCTCCTTTATCACCCCACACTCCAGTGCACTCACACATCATCTCCATCTACCCCTTGCCTGCCCGCTGCAGCCCTCCACGCACACATACCTTGGGCCCAGTGGTTCTGTTGAGGTACTATGGCAGCTAGTTGTGTTTCACTATCAGATGTGGCTGCTCAGGCAGAAAAAGTAATGTCAATAGAAAGTCATAGTGAGATTCAACAAAGGATAGTGGACAGTACCTTTCTCTTAAAATCAGAGGACCATCTCAGGCCTCATCCCAAGAGAATCTGATACAGTAAATGAGGGATGAAGTGGAGGGACAAATCCAGGTTTCCTGGGGGATTCTAATAGGCCTGGGGAGGGAAGTTACTGGCCCTGTCACTTGAAAATCTCACCCACAGTCTTTGTCCCATGACCTCTGACCACAGCTTGTCCTTATATCCACAAGTGCCTAGTACTGCTCCATTCACACAGAGGAGCTCTGTAAATGTTCTTACGTTTTATTTATTTATTTATTTATTTTTGGTACTAGGAACTGAACTCAATGGCGTTCTGCCTTCAAGCTGCACCCCCAGCCCTATTTTATTTTTTATTCTGAAAAAGGGTCTTGCTAAATTTCTGAGGTTGACCTCAAACCTGTGATCCTCCTGTCTCAGCCTCCCAAGTACTGGGATTACAGGTGTGTACTACCACATCCAGGGTTTTATTTTTTAACAAAAAGTATATTTTATGCTTTTTTGGTACATTGTAATTAGACAACATACTGGGATTCAAACTGATACCAACATACATGTGTATATCACTTGGTGTATTTCCCTCTGCGTCTCCCTCCCTGTACATGTGAGTGAGATTGATAGCGATTCCTTCATGTACAGACATAACATTTTTTGAAGTGTTTCCTTCATCAATCTTCCTTTTTATCCTCCTCACCTACCACCCCCATGCCTTTTCCACTATTCTACTAGTCTCTCTCCTCATTTATCTCTTTTTTTATGTGTGTGTGGTACTGGGGATTGAACCCAGGGGCATTCTACCTCAGAGCTACACCCCAGCCCTATTTTATTATTTATTTTGAAACAGGATCTCACTAAATTGCAGAGGGCCTCACTAAACTGCTGAGGCTGTCCTTGAACCTACAATCATCCTGTCTCAGCCTCCCAAGTACTGGGATTACAAGCGTCCACCACCATGCCCTGCTTCTCGTTTATCTTTTAAATGCATACAAGTGTCACATATACTTTCCCCACCCACAGATATACTCTGCACCCACAAAACAATACTGTCCTAAACAAACAAAACTAAAGATTAGAACATCATCAGTCTCTTCCACAGCAATACTTTGTAATTGAGCATTATTGGATTCCTGTTTGTTGTTTTGGGCAGGGAGCAAAGTAAGCACCAAAACTTTGAACTGAAAATGCAGGACCATATATGGAGGTATCACTACCAATCTCACTGTTATGTACCGGGGTGGGAGAAGGGGAGTGGGGAGGACCTGAAGGGAAACACACCGGGAACTATGTGCATGTATGTTTGTATGACTTTGAACCTCACTATGATGTGTACTTACAATGCACCAATAAATAAAGTGTTTATTTAGTTTAAAAAAGCAGTTATTCCCCATAAAGTAACTGTCAGTCTCTCTAGTGGAAAATTACAGACATGTGAGCAAAGAATGATAGTATAGGGGCGGGAATCATGATGTGGGAGTACACTGATTATGTGGGGTAGGCACCCAACCTTGTTAAGGCTGGTCAGTGAAAGCTCACACCTGAGCTGAATGTGAAGAGTCTGTGGGTGTTACACATCATGGTGAATGTAGTTGATAATAGTGTATTGTACATTTCCATATTGCTAAGAGAGTAAATATCAAAATGTTCTTACCACAAAAAATAAGTATTTTAAGTTCTGGATATGTTCATTCATTTGATTTAATTATCCTACATGGTATTCATAAAATCATAACATCAATTTGTACTATATACCCAAAGAAGCCAGGTGTGGGTGGCAATGCTTGTAACACCAGTACTTGGAAGACTGAGACATGAGGATCACAGGTTTGAGGCCAGCCTCCGCAATTTAGCAAGAACCTCAACAACTTAGCAAGACCGTGTTTCAAAAATAAAAATTAAGAAAAGGACTGGGGTTATAGCTCAGAAGTAGAATGCCCCTTAGTTCAACCCTCGGTACCCTCTAAAAATCCAAGAAAAGAAAAGTCCGTGGGCAAAGCAGTGAGGTGGGCCCATTGAGAATGAATTCATGGAAAAGCAGATCATTTGCACATTGGAAACACAAGTTTCCTTCTCATGGGAAGCACAGAGGTGCTACCTTGAATGGGATATTATTTTAAGGCCATCGATAACCATATAATTCCTGTGGCCTCTTCTTTGCTTCCCTAAGTCCCATAAACTCCCACCCACCACTGTGTACAAGACAGAAACGTAGGGTGAGAGGTCCTCTGTGGGCCCCAGTGGAACACCTTCTCCCTGTTCCCTGTGCTTCACTAGCCGGGGGAATGAGCTTTCCATATGATTTCCTCTGCTCTTTCCCTGTCCCTGAGAATGCACCCTGGGAACAACCCCACTCATATTCTCTTCAGGGACACTGTGGAATTGAGAAATGGAAAATAAATTTGACCTCCTAATCGCCATTTGACAATAAGAATAATAAAACCTGCAAAAGACAAATTGGTACAATAAGCTAGGCCTTGAAGGTTTTTATTCTCATTGCCTTTTCTTTGTCTTTATACTCAAAGGGGTGATTCATTTATGAAAAATGTCTTTAAAAGAAAAGAGAGAGGGAGAGTGAGATTTTCCATGTGGTACTTATTTTGTGTGAAAATTTAAGCACATAAAACAAAATTATGAAGTTATAGTGTGAGATCTTTGGCGTGTAAGAGTTATTAACTTTGAAATAATTATGTGCGCAAGTACTTATTACAGACATAGCCTTCTTTGTAAGTATAACAAATAATTATATAAGCCTATAAAAATTAAATAAGAAAGTGCTATTTCATATCCTGAATCTAATCAGTGTCAACAACCTAATAGTTGTTCAAGAACTTAAAAATCTTTAATGAGGTTCCTATAGTAGAATTTCAGTCATATGTAAATGATTCTTTGAAATGCCTCATTATCAGAAAAACAATGATAGTTTTAGTGAGTTCTTACATCCCCAAAGATGATAATACCTGACTGTGGCAAGTGGGACTGAAACAATTTTTTTAGGTTTTCTTCATAAATTGTATTTTGTTCTAAGAATGATTTGTGAGACTCTTCCAATTGTCATAGGGAATTGGAGAGTTACTGGTCACTGTCACTATGCTTTTCCTTTAAATTAACTTTCTTCCAACACTCAGCAAACTACCTGTCCCAGATATTTAAAAGTCAAATATTCTCATTTCTACACAGGTCTGATCACCACAACTTCAAGGAAATTGGATCGAGAACAGCAGGCAGAACATTTTCTGGAGGTAAGCGTGTGGTGTGGAAGAGAAATGGCATTTATTCAAACCGACTTTCACTAAATTCCTTTAACCTTCATCACAAATGAGAGCCTTAATATATCTGAATAGTGAGTTTCAAAATGAAGATATGTTTCTTGGGCTGATTGGTTCAGAATTTAGAGATTTCTGGTGCATTTCTCCCAACGCACTCCTGTGAGCGCGGCAAGAGTGGTACAGCAGACTTCACCTCTGCTGAAGAGAGGCAGGTGCATCTACACCTCTACCCTAACTTCAGGCCCTTTTGTCAATAATTGGAAAAGAAAGTTCCAGAGCAGAGCCCTGTGAACCACACCACCCCAAATGTAAAAATAGCAAGGGCCACGGTGCTGGGGTTAAAGTGCAAAGCATCGTGTGTGAAGACATAAGCTGCTCTCCTCCTTGTTTCTTTTGCTGGGGAAAGGGTTGAGAGAGAGAAGGCTGCTAGTTGATTCATAGCCTGAGATGACTGTTTCTGAAACCATAAAATGTACTCCTATAATTCATTAAGACAGGAACAGCAGCAATATAAACCCTAAGAGCATCATTTCTGGAGAAAAAGGAAAAAACACAATAAGGCAAGGGATGAGAAAATAAGTATGAAAGAGCTTTGCAGAACATTCTCTATGTATTAAGTTTCTTTGTTGGGAAGGTTGAAGGCTTTGTTAAAGCTCTATAATGTGTCCATGCTTCTGAAATGATCATTTTGTCCATAAGATCCACTTACTGAAATCCATCCACCACACCTCTTCTCTGTCTCTCTCTGTCCTTTAAATCAGTTCCACACTAATGATTAAAGAACACTGGACTAGGAATCAGGCTACATGAGTTTGGAGCTGTCCTGCCATGATTATCTGGAAGCTTTGGACAATACTATTCAATTGTCCTGGACCTCAGTTTCCCCTACTGTGAAATGTGGCAGATAATTACTAATCCATATTCCTCAAAGGATCAGCATTAAAATCAAACCTGATATTTTGTATTAAAGTATTTCTTGAAACTCATAAAGTCTTATACATAATAAAGGATCGTTATGATCATGCAGCACTATAATAATCCTTTTAAACATTGCTATTGTCTCATAAAGATGATGAGAGACTAAAGATGAAAGACTATAGGCTGCCAAAAACTGATTATAATAATTCTTTTCTCAAAATCCTACTAGTGGGCTACAGTACCTACTTGGCCTAGAATTAGAGGGCGTTTGCCAGAATAATAACACCTTATGTTATATTTATGCATTTCTTCCCTTTCCAGATGAGAGTTCAGGACACCTGGAGAGGCTGTGTTCTCAGATAGTTGAACCCATTACCTCTGGGCTGGAGGAAGGGAGGGTGTCTCATTAGCTGGGGATCTTGGTGAGATCACTTGCTGCCTGTCCTCACAAGGTGGTTTCATCAGGGTGTGTGGGGTGTGTGGCATAGAGTGTGACTGTCACAGGATGAAGCTGTGGTAGGAAAAAGAAACAAGAATCCTTTCCAGGCACTTGAATTTACTTCCCCAAAGAATTGTTAATGGTTGCACATTCTTTACAGACTTACATCAAAACCAGGTGACAGTTTGGAACTTTGGACTAACACAATTTGGGATATAGAACATAATTTCACTGTACTTGTTATAATCTGCCTAGGGAGGTAGGGGAACATAGCAATTAACCTCATAGTGTTGTCGGACGATGAAAATATATGTAAGACATCCAGTTCTGTACGTGGCACGAAGTAGGTGTCAGGAAAGCAAAGTTAAAGTCATTGTGGTCTTATTATCATATAGTGACATAATACCTAAGCCTTCCTATAGATTTAACTTGATCTCCACACTCCAGGAAGAATGGTAGCCCCAGGTGACTGACATGAAGAAGCCCAGATAGCAACCCCTGGACTCAGTGTGTGTACCAAGGGCAACCATATGTGCCAGGGATGCAGACAGGGAGCCACATGATGAATGAATAAATGCTCTAACACCAGAGAGAAGCTCTCTCAGGCCACTACAAGGTCCCTCGATGCTGCCTGAAAGGTCAGAGGGATTATGCAATATTCAATAGACTGATTAGGAGGGCCTGAACGAGGAGGTGACATTTGATGACATGAAGCCAAGATTCTGTTCAAGAATCGGAGCCAATGCCAGTGGAGTGGGGGTAGAGGGCGACAGAAAATCAAGCTGGAAGAGTAAACAGAGGGCTGTAGTGAGTGAAGATTCTGAATTTTTTCCTGAGTTCAATGGAGAGCTATTAAGTGGCAGGCAGGATGTGATTGCCATGGCAATGGCAGAGTTGAGAGTCAGGCTGGGGCAGGGCACCAGACAGCAGAGAGACCGTGTATAGAAGCTTGTATAGAGATCCAGGTGAGAGATCATGGCAGTCTGGATGAGGGTCAGGGCACTGGGTCAAGAAGGGAATTGTTGTCTAATACAAATCCCAGCATGATTCCCTCTAATAAGCCAAAAAGTCAACTTTTTTAAAGTTTCAGAGTGGAGATTTTTGAGACTGTTGGTAATCTGAGTCCACCAATGTGCCCTTAAGCATATCACCCTACCAGCTCCCAGGAGTCCCCAAAACACTGTTGTCACATTTGGTAAATCTCCTGCTGAGACTTACAAAAGCTAGCAGGGCTCCTTTACAAAAAGACTTAGAAAAGCTAGCCAACAGACCTCCTTCTCTCTCTCCCTCCATCCCTCTCCCCCTTCCTCTTTGTTACATGTACAGTTTCTTGCCCTTATTCTTTAAATTGTGACTTTTTTGTTCACCTTGATTTTATTCTCTATAACATTGCTGTGAGAGTTTGAAAAACATCCATTTCTTTGTTTCTGAATGGATCATGGAAGGAATATTGCTTTAACTTAGCCAGGCAAAAACCAAGTAAAATCACACTACTGAGAATGCAGGATAGACTTCTCTGTTGTACACAAATTTTTGTAACTGCTCATATATTTTGTGAGTTGTGGGGGCTGGGCGTGGGTAATTAACCTCCCGGAGAGTCTTTAATTACTAAGATAACCTTATGCTACTCTTAAACCCATATTAATCTTCTGGCTCTATTTTGTATTTCTCCTTTCTAATAAAATAAAATTGAGTCTTCTTGAAAGGGCCCATTTAGCAGCTAACCTGGCAAATACCCCTCTGAATAGGTAACCAGGAGGATGTTGGTGATTTGTTTGTAGTTTCTCTCTCCATGGTAGAAGGTACTTTACTTGTACGCCGTTGTCTGTACACTGCACTCTGTCTGCACACTGGTTTAAGACACTTAACTTTACCGTGTATGAGCTATGGGGATTTGTGAGTCTGTAAAACATTCCACTTTAAATCTGTGACTAGCAGAGGAAGGTTGTCATTATCAGAATCCAAAGGACTTGCTAAAGCAACAAGAGCAGCAAAGAACTGTAGGCAAATTCACAAGTACAGCTTACGCTTGCTGGTGAATTCCAAGTGTTAGCTCTTGCCTGCTTTGCAAGTCTGTTATGTGAAAATATTACACTGATCTTCTCTCCCTATCATAAAATGTAAAAAATACAGTTTTAAGTTCACTTATTCCAAGTCATATACATTCCTTGAGAGCCTGTTACAATCGAAGAGGAGGTGGAAGGCTAGTTACAGTATGTAGATGCAGAGAGTTGATAAAGCACACATAGACTAAATAGTGAATTAACGTTTTAATTTGGTGGTTGTGACTTTAGCCCTGATTACTTCCTTACGAGAGAAGGCAGCAGTGACATAGGGAAGGAATGCAGTGACTTTCTTTTAATCGCTAGCATAGATTGTTTTCTCACTTATTAGATGTTTAAGCTCCCTGTGGGCATGGGATTTGCTTTATCAATATAATGTATCCAGGGAAAGCTTGGGTGTTAAATTCAGGCCTACCGAGATTATATTTTGGTGCTGCTCACAGAACTTAGGTGGGTCACTGAACCTCTCTGAACTCCCTTTCCCTCTTCTGTAAAGTGGGATAACAATTTCTGCCCTATGCTCACTATTAAGGATAGATGAAATGACAGATAAAATGTGCTCTGTATATATCTGTCAGTGCAGGGTCCACCAATAGCGGCTGTGCTCAGCACAGACTGTCTTACTTCCCTCTGTGTTCAGAGTGGCTAGTTCAGCACCTGGGAAACAGGGGACACTCAATAAATGCATGAGTGAAAATATTTATTTCTCCCCTAAATGAGATCACTGAATGGGCAGTATTAGCATATGGGAAAGAGCATGAGTTAGAGACAGAAAAAATGGAATACTCTCCTCCTTCGATATGCATGAGCTTTGCCAAGTTTACTTAAATTTGATCCTCTTTTCCTTATCTGCAAAATGGGGACAATAATACCTACCTCATATGAAAACCACATATAGGGCCTGGCACACACGCAAACCTCCACACTATTGTTTGCCTCTCCCTCTTCCCATACCCTTCTCTCTCCCTGGTCTTCAAAAAAAAAAAAAAAACCATTGTCAGTTACCTTTCTTTTTCTGTGCTGGCTCCAGTAATTCGAATTGCATATAGCAGTTTGATTATTCTTAAAAGATATATCTACTTAAATAATCCTATAGTCCTGGCTTAATTGTGTGTGAATCTTTATCTTGCTTGCTGAAAGAGTATTATTTTGCTTCCCTTTTGATCTTGAAATGCTCCTCTGTTCAGGGCTGGATGGTTCTGATAAAAGTCTCCCAAAGAGAACAGAGCAAGTATTTCATTTGCAAATCAAAAAAGATGACAAGGCCCGGTAACCAGTATAAAGACAGCAGATGAGAAATTATGCTGTGTATGGATGTATAACTAGAAGTAGCCCAGGGAATGTGGTGAGATTTTATAGCAAAGGTGGTATAAATATCAAAACATATTACAGGGGGATACACTAGATTCAAAGGAATGTGTATTATTTAGTGTCTGTCCTAAAATACTTATTCATCATCCTCTGTAACATACAACACGTGTGAGTACTTTTTTCTTCCTGTCTGAAATTCTCATCCCTTTCTATAGATTTATTTTTGGAGTGAAAAGTACTGTTCTTCAGTAAGTTTTTATAACATTTCCTTTTGCCTTAGGATGCAAATTGATTTCTTTAGTGAGCACACATCCTTAGCACTTTCTTACTTTGGTAAGCATCTGCTTTTGAAATGATGATAATTTCGGTTGGAGAAGAATCGCAGGCCCACTTCAATCCATTAAGCTCTCCACATTGTCACAATTTAACTCCAAGAGAAATGGAATTTTCTCTCTAGGCTCCTCTTTTGACCACATTAAAAAACTCTGCAGGTATCAGCAAGGCCTTAAAAGAGAACGAATGGTGCATGAAACCAGCAGCACAGAGCAGGCATCAGCGTCAGAAGAGCTGGTCCCAACTGCCGTATTCGAGAAAGGTGCTGTGTACATTTACGCCCAATAACTGCCTTGTGACTCAACTACTCACCTCCTCTCACCTCTCCAGCAATTCCCTCTCTTTCCACAGCCTCCCCTTCTTGGGTCTTAGCTATTCATTCACATTCTTATTGTATCAACTTCAGTAAAGTTATTGGGATTTCACTGTTTTTTCTTCCTTTCTTAAAAGCTTTATCAAATGCCGTTTATGGGGCTAGCATTGGGCCAGACACTAAGGTTTTGTTCCTGGAGTTAGTATTTTTTTCCCTCACTGGGTGCTTTTTCTTTGACATTCACCCTAATGTCTATTAGAGTACTAAACTCTGGATCCTGTAGTAAGGCACTTTGCTTATCTGCCTTCTTGGGATCAAAGGGTTGTTTTTCATTAATGTGAAAAATGTTTCCCTCCCATTATATAGATCAGTCAGAAATCTAGAAAAGAGAGAAGAGAGTAGAAGGTGCTTCATAGTAGAGTGTGTGGTACAAGTCTTTCTCTTTTTTTAGACTAGATATGTCCCAAAATGTCCATTAGCACATTGAAATATGGCAAGTTGAATCATCTGTTCCCATTCTCATATTTTGTTGTGGTACTGGTGAGTGAACCCAAGAGTATTATTCCACTGAGCTACACCCCCATTCCTTTCTGTTTTTCATTTTGAAACAGCATCTCACTAAGTGAAATGCTTGAACCTGAACCTGCTATGCTCCTGTCTCAGAATCCCTACTTTCATTTTGTAATAATGGATTGACTCAGGTGTCAAGTCAGCCTACTCTCAAGAACTGGTATCTACATATCTGAAAATATGACCTTTTCTCTTCTCCTCTTTGGTTGTCCACTCATCACCCCCTCAGCTGTTCCCCTGCCCTTCTCTGCCCACCCAGCTCTGGACAGGGCTTGCTTTCTGCGAGGCACCACCCTGAGCTCCAGGACAAGGTCCACCTGAATGATGCTGTGTCCACGATGCAGGTGCCAGCTTGTACTCCAGCAAGGAGTGTCTGCAGAGCACTTGGGGGCTGGACTGCATCTCCCCAAAACTCACGTGTTGAAATCCTGACCCCCAGTACCTCAGAATATGACCTTATTTGAAGATAAGATCTTTAAAGAAATAGTAAATTAAAATGAGGTCATTAGGGTGGGCCTTAACCCAATATGACTGGTGTCCTTATCAAAAGAGGCAATTTGGACACAGGTGTGTACAGATGGAAGACAAAGGTTAAAGACAGCCCTCTGCAAGGCAAGGAGAGTCCTCCTAAGAACCCAGTCCTGTTAATACCTTGATCTCAGGCTTTTATCCTGCAGAATTATGGGACAATAAATTCCTGTAGCTTAAGCCACTGAGTCTGTTGTCTTTTATTATGACAGCCCCAACAAGCTAATATGGCAGCCACACTTCCTTTATTGACCTGTCCCTATCCCCTCCGCACACCAGTTCCTCATGAGGCTATTTAAATGTATCAAACTGTACTAAAGAACAAGAGCAACTACCATTTCAGGGTAGGAAAGTAAAGCTTCTATGTAAATATTATGATTTTCATGCTCCATGCTACACTTCAAGGGAAAAGTATCCCCCAAGTTAGAATTCTCCACAGAAGCCCGTCTTGTGGCACACACTGGCTCCTACTTGCTTTCTTACCCTGCAGCCCTGCCTTCCTGCTGGCCTCCTTCCTCCATTCTTCCCAATCTTCCTAGAAATTGTGGCCTTATTCCCATAGAAATTATTCTTGCCCAAGAACAAACCCCTTCCCTAGCTGTAGATTTTTCTAAATTGTGTTATCCTTAAGACAATTATGCTATGGTCTAAACACAAATATGATATCTTAAAATGTTATTAGATATTAAGACAATGCCCAAAAAAGGTATCAATAGGCTAGTCAGGGATGACCTTTGGCACTCCAAGTCCAGATAAACAGTGTATTAATGTCGGTGGTTGTGGTATTGGTGATGATGATAATGGTGGTGGTGTTGGTGATGATGGTGGTGGTGGTAATGGTGGTGGTGGTGATGCTTTTGGTGATGGTGGTGATAGTAGTGATGGTGATGGTAGTGGTGCAGGTGATAATGGTCATGTGCCTATAAGATGGGAGCAATGATTGCCATTTCTAATCCTACAAAACATTCCAGATTGGTATGGGCCCATAAGAATGATTCTTTTTGAGATCTTCCCAGCAGTGTGAATTGCAGATATACCACTTAATTTACTCAATCATCCAAAGAGCAAATACTGAATCTGGCTCATACAAACAAACTTATAAAAGCAAATAGCAATTCTCAGAGTAAGTATACTCAGATTGCAAGGTGCCCACAAAACTTGCCATGTAATTCTGAGGAGCATCATGTATCAGGTGAGAGTGGATGGGAAAGTACAGTGGGATTTAGCCAGTGGTAGGCATGGAAGCAGGCAGGTCCAATGTCATCAGAAAGACATATTTTACAAAATGAGAAAATAAAGTGAAATCAGCTCCACATACCAAATATATCTTATATTAAGTGTTGAGAATTTCATTATTTTGTAAACCAAGGAGCTCATTTTACATTATGTGATAAAGGGAGTTTTTCCCCCCTCTTACTTGCCTCATTATTTGTAATCCTCTCACAATGAAGTAATTCACACATTTTATAGAATGGAAGTAGTTTCTTGTCTTCTCTTCACCCCATATCTTTTCAAAATGTGCCCTTTTGAATGAAAGGAAAAACAATAAGAAAGGGGTCCCTGGCTGCATCCTGAGAGGCTGGTTGAGTTTGGACTTTGTTTGGGTCTCAGCTGAGTGCCATCTTCACATCTGTGTCTATCTGAACAGAGGAAAGGAAGGGTTATCGTGGGTCCTTAGATGCCATAGAGCTGTGTGGGCATCTTGTCTGTTCTATTTCCTGCTGGCAGTCGTTCCTCATTTTTTAAGTTTGCTCATCTGTGCCCCTGGTTAGCCTCCAAGTTAATAATCTGCACGCAAAAACTTAAATGTAGTAAGAAAGCTGTCTGGAATAAATCTTTGATTCCACATATAAACACCTCTAATTTACCAATTTGTGAAAGGTTGCATTTGTTTTGTTCCCCCTTAAATCTGAACACTAATTAGGAGAGCAGCAGTATAAGACCTGTTCACTTGGACCTGGGGAGGTCCTTCTACCCAGGGGCCCAGCCTGGAAATGGAAATGAGCCGGCTTGGCTGCTCTGCTCACCCGCTCACCCGTGCTGTGCAGCAGATAATTGCTCCAGGCAGGTCACAGCTTGTTGAGCTGTGCACACAGGCTGTGGGGAGCTGGGGCTCTGCTTTGTTTTCACTTGTGAATGGTTCCCAAATGTTGTGCTATGTTGCTGCTTCCTTTAAGTCTTCCAGGGCAAGCAGCTGTAACATCCCCAAGCCTTGGTTGGGTTCTTGGGGTGAGTAGGAGGAGGGGTGGACCTCTTACCCTAAAGGTCTCACACAAATGGGTTATTCTTCTCAGAGAAGGGGTTCAGATTTCCTTCACGAGTCTAAACAATCATAGAGACTCCCATCTGCCAATCACACATGCAGGGAGCCCCGACTGGCTTCTCCCCCATAGGCAATGGTGGCAAACTGACCCTCTGCCCTTTGCTTCTATGGCTTCTTTTCCCTCTCTTTCCTTTGTGTGGCTTTCCTAGTTTATTTTGTGCACCACACTCTGAGCTTAAGAATGATCTGTTCAGACTAATTTCATTTGGGTCTTTCAGAAACCACCGATGCCCATGCCTAACACCTGATATATATAACCCAGGTGAACACTCTTGGTCCGTCAGTAGGAAAATTTAAAAATGTAATGGCAGCAGGTTTAGAACAGGAGATTCAACTCAAGTGCTTCTATTAATAATCAGGAAAATCTCTATTGGCTTGCTTCCTGCTTACAGTACGGAGCTTTGTTCAAATGACCTGTGTTTCAGGACCTTTGAAGAGACTTGCTTTTGTGACAGATTAGAGGCTACTAACCTCATCTATTCTGTGGCAAGACTGGTTTAGTGAAATGCTGAGATGGTTGTCAGCATAAGGATGAAGAACACTGTAATAAAAATGAAGCTGGGAGTGGTAGCCCACCCCTATAATCCCAGTACTTGTGAGACTGAGACAAGCATAGCAAGTTCGAGACCAACCTCAGCAACTTAGTGAGACATTGTTTAAAACAGGTGGAAAGAAAATGAGACAGTGAGACAGGAGGACCCTAAATGTCAGAGCTAAGATAAATATCATCAGTTTCTACAAAATTGGGGAAACCTGCAATAAATAAGGCTATTTATTTTTTGGATGTACTGCTGTATGTATTTTACATAATTATTAAATCCAACTTCCTAAAAATAAAACATTTCTTATGAAACAATGCCCTAATTGTAGAGGGCCTTAAAAGTTTACATAAACTAATCTTGAACTACCAACGTAGATAGACTGTTGAAAGCACAGGGCTTGGAGACAGACAGACTCAGCCACTCATTGGCTGTGTGAATTTAAACCAGATTACTTAATCCAAATCTCACTTTCCTTACCTGAAAAACTGGGACAGTGATAATACCTTCTTAATAGGATTTCGTGAGGATTGGCATGCTGCATGTGCAATGCACATATTAAGTGTTTAATATGTGTTAGTTATTATGGTTAGAAGCTTAAAATTTCTCCTTTGTGATTCCTGAAGCAGTCTTCTTAGGACATAATTCAGAGCACTTATGGCATCATATCAATCATATCATGCATTGTGTTGATAGTTTGGCTCATGGTTATTGAATATACTTATGGTGTTTGTGTGTGTGTATGTGTGTGTGTGTGTGTGTGTGTGTGTGTGTGTGCGCACATGTATGGTACTGGAGATTAAACCCATGGGCATTCTATCTCTGAGCTCTACCCCCAGCCTTATTTTTTTTTAATTTTTTAAAATTTTGAAACGGTCTCATTAAGTTGCTGGGGCTCGTCTCCAGTTTGCAATCCTCCTGTCTCAGCCTCTCCAAGTACTGGAATTACAGGCATGCACCACCATGCCCAGCTTACTTATGGGCCTTTAATAAGATAGTATCTATCGATGTGCCCAGAAAAGTTCCAGGAGACTGGTATATACTCAAAAGAATATTAATGTCTTTCTTCCTTTTCTGAAGAAGATCCTGATGTTTCAGAGATTTGCTAGATGGTATCTGCCCACGTCATATACACGGACTGTGACCATGTAAGTTGGAATAGCTCATTCTCCCAAGATAGGCTAATGAGTCAACCAGGAGTCTGGAGTGGCTCTGAAGAAGATTGATGGGAGCTGGATCTGCAGTCCGTCTGCCTTTCTAAGCCAGAATCTGAGATGGCAACTAAGGCTCAGATGACAGAGCAGTAGCATTCTCAAGAATCCAGGAGCTCAGTAAATTAGTTAGTCTTGAGACTAGGATGAGACAGCTAGCTAATTTCCTTAGGCCAGCAATCTCTCAACTTATCCATTCTTGTTACTAACTCCTGAGGTTTTCCCCACAATAGTAGCTCCTTTTAGGCCTTATATTGTATGTAGTCATTAATGCAATAAGTATGTTTAATATTTAAACATATAAAGGGATTTTTTCTTTTTTTGGTGTGGGTTTCATTCTGATGTCAAACCTCAATTGTGTAGAAATAATAAAGTGGGTATGGGTATTCAGTGGACTTTCAGTGGAAGTTATCCACAGCATAGTTAATATCCAGCAGTGGTTGCCATAATTCCAAAATCATTGCCCTTAGTAGGTTCAAGTGCCACTTCTCCTTCAGGCCATACAGGGTATGTTCCATGGAGATTTTGTATCCTCTCCTTTCCTGGCCCTATCTTAGGTGATGGACACCAATAAGTGAGAGGGCCAGAGATGAGGAGTACATTTCTTTGTATCACTAGTACCTAGAATGATGCCGAAGACAAAGTATGCACTCAATTAATGGTGAGTGATAGGAAGTTTGGGCTCTAGGTAATTCATAACCAGATAGCCCATGCTTTGCAGGGTTCAGTGGTTTGTACTGTCCAGAAGTTCACAGAAAATAGGCTGAGCATGCAGAACGGGTGCCCAGCTGGAGGATTCACAGGGTTCCTGGAGTGCAGGCTAACACCGAGGCTGGGGAAGGGCTTCATTCCATTGCAGCACAGGCTGCATGGGGGCTGCTTGCCAACTTCAGCTTCTGTTTGGAGCCTAAAATCAGTTCCTAAATCACATTTACCTACCTGGAATCTATCATCCTCAGGATACCATAAATACATAAATCAAAAAGAAGATCTTAGATTTCTCATGAAGTACCCTGTAATAATTCCTGGCATGCTACTATATACTTTTTTTTGCGGTGATAAACCAAAATTAGACATGGGGCTAACTCTGTGTTAATGTATACTTTTTTCCTTATGTTATTGAGATAGAACCTACTTTTAGTTGACTACTTTCAAATAAAATAGAAAAAGGCCAATATTTTTGAGCCAATTTTTTTAAATATGTAAGTACTAATTAGTAGCCCTCTTACAAAGCTTCATGAAGCCCAAACACTCTAGTTTATGCAACCAGAACCCATAGAATAGAGGACTTCTGACCCACCCAGAATATCTTCTGAGGTTCTCCATATAGAGAGGGACATCATTCCTTCTTGTTTTGTTTTATTATTTGTTTATTTATTTATTGGTACTGGGAATTGAAAGCAGAGGCATTCTACCTCACAGCTATACCCCAAGTTCCCACAAACCCCTCCACATTTTATTTTTTTTCTTTGAAACAGGGTCTTGCTAAATTGCCAAGCTGGCCTTGAACCTGTGATCTTCCTTTCTCAGTCTCCCAAATACTGAGATTACAGGTGTGCACTGCCACTACTCCTGGATTTGTTTTGTTTTTTAAATTAAATGCTGCAAAAAGCAGCTTTTTACCCCCAAGTGTATCAATGACTGAGTTTTACTCTTCGTTGGTATAGGGCAGGCTCCTTGTCACTGAGGATAAGTTTGGCAAAGTCTCACCTTTATATGTTTCATGATTACCAAGCAAAATCATAAGGGTTTTTTTTTTTCTTATTAGGTGGAAGAGAAGTAAAAATGGCTGCATTAAATCAAAGCGACATTATAGCCATGCCAGCAGAGGGCTGTAACAATAGCAGCCAGGTTTTCATGGTATAGAATTAGAGATTCCCTTGTTTGGTTTTAGCTAGAGAATACGATGTGCTTGTAGTCAGCATTTTTACAACAGGTGATGTTCTGTCTCTATCAGTAGTAGCCAGGGCATGCTTGCTCTACCTCTGGATGAAGCATTACAAATCTCCCTATGCAAGGCTGTGACAGACCCATGATATGTACTCTGATACAGGCACAAAACCATTTACCCATCTCCAAAAATAATGCTTCCAGAAGCAAGTCATTTAAAAGTTCCTGTCATACTACAAGGACATAAATATGTAAGGAAGAGTGAACTCAATTTCTGATGATTTAAATCATGTGTATACATACTTCAGTGAGAGGGAGACAAGTACAACAATTTGTTCCAAAACTCTTCTAAAAGAAATTCCACAGTGCCTACTGTAGGATTTTTTAAAGTACAATTATTAATAGGATAATTAGAAACATGTAACTATGATGTATAAGAAACATATATGATAATGTTCACTGTAAAAAAACAGAGAGAAAAAGAAGCAGAGAGTAACAGAGAAATAGACAAAGATAAGCAAATAAGGAAAGTTTGACTAGTACTCAAAATTTCCTCAAATAATGATGATCACTTTTTATGTTTGGGTATGTAATCTTTCAGACCAATTTTTTGCATTTGTGTGTATATGCATATATATTACATATAATGCTGCATAGAATCTGTCAAAACATTATAATAATACTATACATATAGTTTTTAGTCTTTATAACTTACTAATCTATTGTGGGAATTTTATATTAATAAATTTACCTTCAATATGTTGCTATTTTTTGCATGTGATCTCATTAAACAGCAATCTATGTTAGGGTTGGTAATAACCTTACGTAGGGCCATCCAATGCTTTCTCTACAGTACAGCATGGATATAGTTCAGTCTCCCCATCCATTCACACTTCTATTGATCCAGTACCCACTCTGAGGTTTTTTACTTACCCTTCCTTCTGTCTGTGGGTCAGTTCAAAGAAAGACTCTGTCATCATCTAATGTAATTTAGCCAGTTGTTTCAGATACTTGACCATACTGCATACAAATATAGGCAAAAAATACCTCCCTTGGCCAGAAGGAGGTATTATTGAAAATAATACCTTATTGAAAGAAAAGTACTTATTGAAATAAAAATATGCAGGTACTTATTGAAAGAAAAATATACAGTGTAAATACATTTTTATACAAATATCTCTAAATCATTTGGAAAAAAAGACTACAGCGTATTAACTCATGCCATTGGGAACATTATATCAGATACCTGAACACATGACCTGAATATGTAACCTTAGCCACCTAAGCAGTTTACCCACAAATATGAGCTACTTCCTTCTCTCTTCCCATGTTGATTAATATTCTACCTTATGACATTTTCTCATTGAAGGTAAAATGATATATTGTAAGCATCTTTTCCCAAAAGTGCAAATAGACCCTCAAAATCATAAAATTTCAAAACTAAATAGTACTTTAGCAATCGTCTAGTCTAGATGATGGACTATTTGAATCCCCAATGAAAGATCTGGGTAAACATTTGCCAAATGTGGGCATGCAAGCGGCATTCACACTTGGCATAGCTGCCTGCATTCTCCACTGGTGACAAATTATAGTGCAAAAAGAAGGAAAGGATCCAAACCGAACTGTAACTGAGGCTTGACATGTCTTTGAGAGGGCACATATGCCTTCCTGCGTTTAAACGCAAAATCCCATCAGATGATGCAAGTAGAGCCAGTGGAAAGAAGAGCAGCCCTGGGCTCCCGTCACACATTCCCACCAGCCCCAACTCAGAGCTGTTCAGAAATAGGGACTCTGGAAAGGCTCTAGCGTGTGTGCCAAGAATAAGTCATCTCTGCCCTCAGTAAAACTCCACTTTCAGACAACGTTGAGATGTGGTTTCAATAAGAGCGGGCAAGAAAAATAATATGTTTCTATGAAATATCCCTTTGCGAGGGTAAATATGTAAAGAAATAATTTATGCATATGAGTCTGTTGTGAGACCATAGATTACAAAGTCCTTAAAGACTGTTTTTTTTTTTATTTTCTTCCTGGTACTGAGTTTATACTTAGACTCTAAATAAGTATTGGCTGAATTGAATTGAAAAAGTGTACTTTCCTCCTCCACTTTATTTTGTTTAAACAGAGGAAGGAGAAGACAGATCTCAACTTAACTCCACAATTAGTTCTTATCCGGGAGGAACTTTAGCTCTTCAGGCCTGCGCCCAGATATTTGCACGGGCATACATATGAAACTATAGACACCTAACAAATGACAAAGTCAATTCAGAAACCATAGCAGGGGACACTGTCTATGAGATCGCCACTTGGCAAGACAAATGTCTAAACCCCCTCCAGTTCAACTTCATTATGTCATCCGTGATAGGGTTGCTTGCCCCCAGAAGGATGGAATTCATGGTTCTGCAGTTGCTTAATAAATGGTGTTATCTGGAGATGCCTACATTTCTGAAGGCCAGCCCACGCATATGAGGTTGAAATCAGCACTCTGACCAATTTACATATCACACTGCACACTGCTTTCCACTGCGCGCAGGTGTTCAGGCATGAGGGCTGACGTAGCTGATTAAGGGGGCAAGCCAGTGGAAAGTACAGCTGCTAGAAACGATAACTAGACCCAGAAATAGACTCATGATCTTGAGTGATAGGTGAGTCTTTGGGAAGAGAGCTGCCTTGACTGCCACAACTAAAGTTTGGAGTAAGAGTTCAAGACCACAAAGAGCTATAAGCATTGTTCCCACTGCTTTTCTGTTCTCTCTTTGATTGTCATACATTTCAATGGCATCCAGATGTTCCATTATTTTAGCTACCAACTTGGGAAATTACATTGTAGTTACTTTCAAAGTTGTCAGAACACTAAACTCAACAATGACAGTTTATAACCCATTTTCTCTAAAGTGCTTAATTTTTTTCTTAACCCTGATGGGCTGGCATTTGAATAAAGAAAGTCAAGATTCTGAAACTCAATTAGTTTCCATATATGCAGAGTTATTCTTTGTGCTCATCCACATGCATATTGGTTCTTACACATACATATTAGGTATACTGTACTTCAACTTAGCCTCTATTTGTGTCTGGATATGTTTAAAAATAGGAAATTTGTTCATACTTTCATTTTCAATAGTTGCCCTTTAAGCCTAAACTATTTAAATTCTTTTGGAATTCAAATATATATATATATTTTTTTCTGAATTTTGAAGGCTAGTTTAAAAAAACCAATATTAATATTTTGAAAATGTATATTTTCCTAGCTGAATAAAAAACATAATGGTATGTGTATCATATTTTACAACCAACTTTAAGATTTCCTAGAAAACCCCATCTGTAATTTTCAGTCACAAGGGGATGAAGTTCTTCAGTTTAATGCCTGCAGCATTATTATGGTAATTTTGAAATTGGGAGACTTGGCCACATTCATAACTTGTAACTGTAGAAAATCGGCCATTTTCAAATCAAACAAAGGCAGGGAGAACCTTGAAGATACTTTTGAAAAGAGACTATTCCTAACAAGTCTAGTTATAGTGTCTATTCCTAAAGCAGATGAATGGGAGAGTTCTTATAAGACTATTGCTGTTGCTTTTTTTTTTTGTATGGACTGCTTGTATTATCTGTCTGTACAGTACTTAGCACCCTGTTGAACTCAATAAATATGCAGTGGTGATAATATTATTGCTTGGAATTCATTTAGCACTTTCACATCTTTTGAGTGTCACAATGTCTGCCTACTAGGTGCAAGGAATTTTAATTTAATGCTCATTCTGAGGCTTAAAGCTTGACAGTGTAATGACCCATGTAAGATAATCCTGCACTCCAGCAGGACATTTTTGGAGCAAAGCTACTGAGTTGTCCAAGAATTCATTAAACATCAGAGGAACTTTACTTCCCACACTAAGGCTCAGTTAACTGGCTTTTCCAATCTCTACCCTCTAAGCCATCCACATCATAATTCCCCAACACACATACACGCACACACACACACACACACAGAGAGAGAGAGAGAGAGAGAGAGAGAGAGAGAGAGAAAGAGAGAGAAAAGAAAAATAGGGAAAGTTTTTGAGTAGTATGGTAATTAAATAGCTCTGACCAACCGCAGTCAAGCTGAGATCCATGACAGAGGTTGGAATAGAAATGAGAAAGACCTAGAACAAGTTTTTTAGCAGACCAGCCCAGTTTGTCCTTCAGGCTATTTTAATTATCACTAGACTTTGGAATATCTGGCAGTTTCTATACATTTTCTCCTGTGAAGCAATAATTTCTTGAAGCAATTGAATTTCTTCTTGGCTTAATACAAACTAGCCACAGATAGTTTTGATACCAATATTGTCCTTGGTACTGACACAATTCCTGGTGTCTAGTAGGTACTATGGAACTATTGAGTTGAATGAATGAATGATTCATGAAGGGATGTGCCAAGTTGCTCTAGAAACTCCATTCTTGATTGTTTAGTGTGTGTGTGTGTGTGTGTGTGTGTGTGTGTGTGTGTGTGTTACCAGTGATTGAATCCAGGGGCATTCTACCTCTGAGCTACACCCCCAGCAGTTTTTATTTTTATTTGAAACAGGGTCTCACTAGGTTACTGAGAGTCTCACTAAGTTGCTGAGGTTGGTCTCAAACCTGTGATCCTCAGTACTTTGGGAGGCGGAGACCGGAGGATCCAGGTTCGCGGCCAGCCTCAGCTCTCTCATTCTCTCTCTCCCTGTCTCTCTCTCTCTCTCTCTCTCTGTCCTTAGTGAGGCCCTCCGCAACTTCGTGAGACACGGTTTCAAAATAAAGTATAAAAAATAGGGCCGGGGGCATAGCGCGGAGGTAGAACGCCCCTGCGTTCAATCCTCGGTACCGCAAAAAAAAAAAAAAAACAAAAACCTATGATCCTCCTGTCTCAGCTTCCCAAGTATTGGGATTATAGGTGTGCACCACCACACCTGGCAATTTTATTGCTTCTTGGGGGAGGGCTAATTGACTGATGTGTAGATGTATACATCTACTACCCTGAAACCCATCAAAGATGTATGATTACAATGTACCAATAAATAAATAAATTAAACTAAAAAGACAATGCAAAAAAAACTGCTTAAAAATAAAAATAAAATAAGTAAATAAAAAGAAAACTATTTGGAATATCAGACAAAATCCTTTACATTTTTCTCGTACTTTATTTTGGGATTTTAAGGCCACTAGCTTACTTTTAAAAATCTAATTTATCAAAAAATATAATATGCCGGCCTGCCGCATGTGGTGGCTCACGCTTGTAATCTCAATACTTTGGGAGGCAGAGACCGGAGGATCCGGGTTCGCGGCCAGCCTCAGCGCGCTCGCTCTCTCTCTCTCTCTCTCTCTCTCTTTCTACTTAGTGAGGCCCTCCGCAACTTCGTGAGATCCGGTTTCAAAATAAAGTGTAAAAAACAGGGCCGGGGGTGTAGCTCAGAGGTAAAACACCTCTGGGTTCAATCCCCGGTACCACACACACACACACACACATACACACACACACAAAAAATATATATATATATATATACATATATATAATGCTCTGGTAATATTTTAAATTGCTATTAGATCAATGTAAATTATCATTCATGAGAATATGCAACTATTTGGTGTGAGATTCAGTTAACAGCTCAGGGTTGATAAAATAAAAATTGTAGACATATACCTAAATGCATATACATGCACATACACATGAACACTTCCACTACATAAAACATGGTAATTTCATTCAAAGTTCCCCTAATGTAGTTGAGAATATGTGAATAATACAAGGGAAGCACTAATTAACTATAGGACTTTAAAAAATACAATTATGTGCCTGATTGTGAGAAGCAACTTATACGTGCCATGAGGTTAAGGATGGAGGAAAATAAGGGAGGAGGACCAACTTGGGCCTCGAATAAGAAGAGGAACAATGTGAAAAAAGAGAACATTCATGATTCAAGCAGACATAAAGAGGGAGGGGTAAGGCACCTTGAGAGATGGTGACAAAGTAGCCTGGTTGGCAAGGATAGTAGGAACTGAAGAGCAGTAAAGGAGGGAGACTGAGATAGCTTCAATTAGATACAGGAGGAAATGCAGCTGGGAATGTAGCTCAGTGGTAGATACATGAGGGAATAGAGAGCCAGGGGAGGTTTTTGAGCATAATGGTAGCATGATGAAAGATAATTATCTGGTGAAAGGGACCTTTGGAGTTGAAAAGAGATTGGGATCAGGCCAGTCAGTTGAGAGGAGGCAGATCTAGGTTTGAGGCTGTTGCAACCTAACCACAGCTGGGGTACCAGCAAGATGAAAGTGGTGTGGACAATTGGGTGGGAAAAAATTTGTGACTGAACAGGATCATGAAGGGAAGAACAAGAGTTGATCTGTCCCACAGTGAGCAGAAAGAAGTTGACATTCAGTAGCAGACCTGTATAAACATCATAAGTTCAATCGGCTTCATTGATATTTCTTCTCTTTGTTTTACTTTTATTTTTTGTGGTACTGGGGATTGAACCTAGGCACATTCTACCTCTAAGCTACTCCCTCAGCCCTTTTTTTTATTTTATTTTGTTTTGTTTTGAAACAGGGTCTATAGCTAAGTTGCTGAGGCTGACCTCGAACCTGCAACTCTCCTGTCTCAGCCTCCCAAGTGGGATTACAGGCATGTACCACCACACCGGCTGTTTCTTCTCTTTAAATGAAGTAATATGGTCATCTTGTCAGCTGTTTACCTTCTTAATTAGCTGCTTAGTCACCATAATATATGCCATCAGGATTGACCAACCTTTGTCTTGTGCTTTGAGTTTCCAGTATAGAAAAGAAGCCTTATGTGAGTGTTTTCTGGAAAAATTATGTCAGTCAGCCTTTCATTCATTCATTCATTCATTCATTCATTCATTGTGGCACTGGGGATTAATCCCCAGGGCATTCTACCTCCAAACTACACCCCCAGGCCTTTTCTTATTTTTTGTTTTGAAACAGGGTCTTACTAGGTTGCTGAGAATCTCACTAAGTAGTTGAGGCTATCCTCAAACCTGGGAATCCTCCTGTCCCAGCCTTCCAAATACTGAAATTACAAGTGTGCACCACCACTCTTGGTGTCAGCTTTTAATTGCTGTGATAAAAATACCTGAGAAAATCAACTAAAGGAGGATGGTTCTTCATGGTTTCAGAGGTGGGAGTTCATGGTCAGTTGGCTCCAAGATACTCATCTTATTGTGACCAGGAAGCAGACAGACAAAGGCCTGGGACAAGATATAGACCTCAAGGGCCCACTCCCTCCAACTAGTTCCCACCTCCTACAGTTCCTACCACCCACAACCATCCATTCAGCTCCAAATCCCTTAATGGATTAACCCAGTGATGAGGTCAGAGCCTCATGATTCAGTCACCTCCCCAAAGCTACCTCTGAACACCGCTGCTGTGGGGACCAAGCCATCAGCACATAAGTGTTTGAGGGATACTTTTTATTCAAAGTGTAGCAAATAGATAATTTTCCTTCCCTTTTATTGTAAACTCACATGTATTTTTATTTTAATCATTGCTATAATGTTCTTGATCTAGCATAGTGTGATCACTCTAGCCAACTACATTGTTTCTAGAATAGTTGAGTTTGACTTAGGGCCCATGTATGTTAATTTTCTTCTTAGCTGCATGTTTACCTCGGGTTTGACACCAAGGAGTAAGCAATTCATTGACTTTGTTTGATAAACATATCATCCCAGCCAAATTGCTAGTATGTAGAGATGGAATCTAGAAACTCATTTGCGGGAGAAAGGGAGGTTTCTTTTTATGATTATTGTAGTTGTCTAATGTTCTTACAGAGAATAACAACTGATGGAACATTTGCATTGATGGAAGAAATTCACTGTTGCAGGTTAATGCTCAGTGGTATTGGTAGAAAGATTCTGATTATAGACCCAGGGTTTGAAGCCATATACTGGTTGAATGATCTAGAACAGATTCTTACCTCATGGTAATTTCAGTGTCCTCAGCTGAAAGGCAAAGTAATGGCCAACTTTGGGCTGTTTTAAGAGCTGTGTGGAAAGGAAAGGTAGAGAGAAATACAGAAAGCCTTGCCTATAACAAAAGGTCAGCTATTAGTTTCCTTCTTTAAGGCAAAGAAAAAAATGTATATTTCATTGTCCCTAATACCTAGCATATTCAGTAAGTATTAACATATTAACATATTCAATAAGCATTTTGCTCAATAGATGCAAAAACAGAGAGGCATTTTAGGACTAGCAAAAGTACCAATGTCTACCATCAAACCTGTTTGCCTTCCAATGGGAAAACCCAATTCAGCTCTTCAGCTAAGCGCATCCATATTGATTGTGGCTGTGTGCACTGTACTTCCAAAGGTGAGTGAGTGGTTTTATCCTTCCTCACAGATCTGTCAGGAGGCTCATCATGACTCACCCTCCTACAGATCGGGTGGTTAATTATGTGATTAGAATGTCAGAAATATCTGAGATGGCTTTGTCACCCACCTGACAAGAAACCTCAGTTTGATACAAATAGCTAAAAACTGTGGATATTGTATGAAAAGATGTATGAACATATATGGAGGGGTTTTTTTCAAAACGTTTTATGACAGACCATTTTCTCTTCTCATACTCCTGATCTTTAGCTATTACATTGTTCCTAATTTAAATTTGATTTTTACTTCACTTCTACAACCATTCCTTGGAAGTCTAGGATACACAGGTTCTATGCTCAGTGTGATAAGGACATAAGAGGAATAAGGCCTGGCCCATTGGGGGGCCTAGTCCCCACTGCTTGGAGAGTAGAGAAGGTCTTCATCAGGACAGAATTATCAGTCATGATCTTCATCAAGAGATATTTTACCCATAATGAAAGGGATAAACTGGTTGGTTTCAACTGGATTCAGCTAGGTAGTCATTGTGAATTGGTAAAATGGCCACAAATTTTTGAAGCTCTTCTTATGAAGTAAGGGAGATTATTTCCTTACCTTTTGTGTCTGGTCTGGCTACATGATTACCATGACCAACAGCATACAGTGGAAATGACATTGTGCAATTTCTGATGGTTGATACCAAGAAATCTTGCCTATGACATCATGGTACTTGTAATCCTGAGCTGCTGACCTGTTTCCATGATGTGATCACTCCCAGGGCTGTGAGAAGAACCCTCCATCAAAACTTTTTAGTTAGAAGGTCAAGATTCATGATGACGCATGTACCACCAAGAGGATATGAGAGAGTCTATTACTTGTACATGATTTCTGAGAACAGGGTGAACTCCTATAGCTGGTCTAAAAATGGCTTCAGAAAGTAAGAACATGAGACTGGCTTGGGGTTATATAGTGGTTGGAAGTGGGGCTGCATATAGTGGTTGGAAGTGGAGCTGCATGAAGGCTCCTGCACTCAAACTGGGGATGACATGGATTTAACTTCCTGCCTGCACCAAAGGAAGGAGTACTTGGACTTTCTTAGCATTCTTACATGTCGGGCATATAAGAAATGAAGTATGGTTGGACCTGAAAGCTGTCAGTAATCCAACTAAAAAATGGAGTCACTCTGTTACTCTTTATTCCAAGTGTCTACACAGTACTTAGTATCTGAAATCATCTTTTGTTGTTATTGTTGTTTTTCTTTTTTTTTGTGTGGTACCGGGGATTGAACCCAGGGGCATTCTACCTCCGAGCTACACTCCCAGCCCTATTTTTTATTCTTTATTTTGAAACAGGGTCTCACTAAGTTGCAGAGGAACTCACTAAGTAGCTGAGGCTAGCCGCGAACCCGGATCCTCCGGTCTTAGCCTCCCAAGTACTGGGATTACAAGCGTGTGCCACCACACCTGGCTTCCTCCAGTCCTATTTTTTATTCTTTATTTGAAACAGGGTCTCAGTAAGTTGTGGAGGACCTCATTAAGTAGCTGAAGTTGGCTGCAAACCTGTGATCCTCCTGTCTCAGCCTCCCAAGTACCGGGATTACAAGTGTGTGCCACCGTGCCCGGCTATTGTTATTTTTCTTATTGTTTATTTTTCTACTCTCTCTACTTTTTCTATTTATAAGCCCAGTAATGGCTAAGACCAAGTCTATAGCATTCTCCATCAATTCTCCAGCTTCTAGATTAGTGCTTGGTACACAGCAGGTGCTCAGTAAATGTTTTTGTAAAAAATGAACTTCTGCTAGTGAACATTAGTTTTGCCATATCCAATCCTGATAATTAGAGTCTCACCAGGACAGTTGTGCTGCAAGTAATTCTGCTGATCTTAAGTTTGGGTGCCCTCTCTGCATCTCTGATCAGTTGATAGCCAGAGGAGTGGCTGAAAAATGTGAGCCTTCAGTTCTTCTCAATGCCTTGAGCTATATCCTTGTATCAAGTCTGATTGCCAAAACACTGTATACATGGATTGAGTTACTCTGGCTTTCCATGGAATTATTTTTACAGCATTAGGTTCTTGACTTTTTTTTTTTTTTTTTTTTTTTGCGGTACCGAGGATTGAACGCTGGGGCGCGCGCTACACCCCCGGCCCTATTTTTTTATGCTTTATTTTTGAAACCGGGTCTCACGAAGTTGCGGAG